>CAWUDS030004305.1:0-39574 GCA_963859935.3 Lathyrus sativus
AACTATATCAGAGAAAGACAGAAAACAAATTTGACATCGAATCAGGGATGGAATCAAGTGAATCAAAACAAGTTCAGAATCATATCAAGAGAAGTCCCAATCAAATCCTAAAAGGAGAAATAGGATCCAATCATGTATCAGCAAGAATCAAATCATATCCCAGTGGAATGTATTTTGGATCAATCAACGAACTAGTGTCAAATTCATACCAGAAAGATGAATTAAGATCCCAATCATCTCAGAAAGCATCGCACTCAATCTGGAAAATCAAAATCAAATCACCACAAAATCAAATCTCAGAATAACGATAGTTTAAGGCCCAAAAAGAGAGATAAAAGAAATTATAAATAGGGGAATACAACCTGATGCAAGAAGAGGAAAAACCCTAGCGAAGAAATCGCACAGCGTGAGCTCAGACGAAGCAATCGTCGTCATCGCTCAGAGATCACCATCACTGAACGCGAATCCATAACGTCAGAGAGATCACCTTCATCGTTCACAAAGAACGACGGGCAATCAACTCCACGGCCTCAGCTTCAGCATCATCGGCCAAATCAAAGGTAAAACGTGTTATCTCACATGGTTTCGTGGTTCGTTTCAGGAACAGAGAAGGTCACGGCGTGAGGAAGAAGAGAACATCGAGGAAGAAGAAAGAGAGGAGGAACGATAACATGAGAAGAAGAGAAAAGATGTGCGCCGTTAGGGTTCTGGGGGGGGAACCCTAATCCCCTTCCAATTTGTGTTTCGTTTGGGTTGGGTCCGGAAGTGATACCCGGCCCAACCCTCTTTTATTTTATTTATTTTATATTTTTTTTTTATTTGTTTATTATTTTTAAATTTTCATTAAAACTTTTTTTCTAAAAATTAAACATATGTTTTTAAAAAAAATAATAATATAATTTAAACTTTTTTTAAAAAAAATCTAGCTTAAACTCTTTTAGAAAATGATAACATAAAAAATAATAAAAACTTTTTAGATAGTTAAATTAAACTATTTTGTTTTAAAAATTAAACTTAATTATTTTTTTATTTTAACATTTTTTAACTTATTACGCATAAGCAATAAAAAAATCTCCGATCTTGCACTTTTGTCTCATAATTCATTCGTTGACTGTCTGATTCGGTTTATTAACAGTGTTTCCTCGTTCTGTAGCTTGTTACGCTGCCAGTAGTTATTTTTGTGTATTTTTAATTCAAATTTTCATTATCCTATTGTATCTGCTCCTATCATGTAATCTCGCGAATCCTAATAATCGCGCTTTAATTTCTGCCCTTAAATTTCTGCTTACATTATCTCTCTGTTTGCATGATTCAATTATCTCACGCATTTACCACTGTTTCTGTCACACTACACACACCCGAGGGTTAGGTCTAACCGTTTGGCCGCCGCGCCAATAGTCCTCAAAACAACTTCAAACCCTTTCACCTTACAAACCCTAATTTTTCATAAATGCCTCGCCGCAGGCAAGATTACAACTTTACCCCTAGCATTAGGTCAAAGAGCCGCCGCGCTCATTTTAGGGTTTCCCGCCGTGGAATCCCTAATTTAACCCTAATTACAACTTAACATTTCAACGTAGAGATTTGGAGTTTCTACACTCCACGTAAGCGTGTCCTTAAGATGCGTTTATTCCCCTTGAGGCCTTGACCACAGTCAAGAAGTCTCTAACCTCCCTTTTGAGGGGAACTACGATTACTCTGATTCCACTCCCGTAAGGATACGTAGGCACAAGATGCGATGTCTTGCCGAGTAAACTTAGAATTAACCCCTTAGGTCTCTTTTCTCACTTTTAATCCTTTGTACATATACCTTAAGCAAATAAATAAAGCAAATAGTAAACATCTGAACAAAAGGTTCCTGTAGAGTACTACAGAAGTTTAGGGTGCTAATACCTTCCCTAAATTTAACCAACCCCCGAACCCTAGATCTTTCCCCGCATTGTGTTTACGATGCAAAATAGGTTTTCCCTCTTTTGACCTTTTCCTTCGGATAAATCAAAGAGCGGTTGTGAATTGAATTGCGATTCAAACTCATTAATAGTTTGTGATCCTATTTCCACCGCAACAGAATCCACATATTATCCCAGGGAGAGTTGAGATTGCATTTCACCCCGTATTAGAGTAGGATCAGGAGTATCCTCAGCAGATTAAGATTGATATCCTTGATAGAAGGGGCATTCCCATCAGCGCGCTGTGCACAATCGACCCCAGTTGGTTAATCCCTACAGAGTACAGGTTACCAGTGGTTTAGAAAGTATCCCCGTGCAGGGCCGTCCTTCCTCCAACAGTTATTTTGCTGAGATGATTCTGTGATATCATGTTACCTTCAGTGGAGGTGACTTTGCTTCCGGCATTTATTTTGCCAAGTGGTTTCAGACCTGGTGTTCTCTGGCAGCTCGAGACTGCATTTACATTTGCATACATCGTCATACTCGCATTTATACAAACATATAGCATCTCCATGCCGTATGAGGCCTAGCATCTATCAAAACATTGGCATATTATTTCCATGTCGTGTGGAACATTGCATTATTTTCAAACATACGCATGTCGAAACATAGACCAGGTTGGTTACTTATTGGCTTTCGAATTTGTTCCCCTGCGGAGTTGTTTGGTTAAGCTTCTCTTCTCCCCCAGCGGAGTGATTTCTTCATATTTGGTTGTTACGTCGACACTGAAAAAAGAAAGATTGACATCATATCAAACTTCTGAAGTTGCCGCCTGTTGTCGAAGATGGGTGCCCGACAGTCAATTCAGAATTTCCCCAGGAGAGTTTTCCTCAGGTTCGCCGTGAACTATGAGTCAATAGAAAAGATCCCATAGCAGATGGGAAGGTGTTTGCTTTTTGAAGCATTATTTCGAAGATTCAGTACCTGTGGCGTCACACAGGTGATTAACGTTGGAAAAAAAGAAGAAAAAAGGGTTTTATTAGATAATTGACCAGTTGTTGCCGTGACAACCAAACTTCAGTTCATTGGAAGCTATTCCTCAAGCAGTTATGCAGTTTATTTTTGCGGTTGGCAAATTTCAGGGTTCTTTTGTATTCAACCGTCTTCTACCTTTGAATGTTTGAAAGTTGCTCGCTCTTCAACCATTCAGGTCCAAGCTGCTTGAATAGGGGCAGCTGTTGCACCCTAAAATTTGACCAACCGGTTCCCATATTTGGTTTATGGTTCGACGCATTTTGCATTCGCATTCGCATACTGCATACAGTACATTTTCTCATTCATATTGATTTTATCGGGATTTCAGCCCTATTTTTCGGGTATTTTAGACCGATTCGGATAATCAGAGGTTATTTTGAGAAGTCGCGCGCTTCCTGGGTGTTTTCAGCTTACGCAGTGATTTTGGAGGTTCTCGGTGTCTAGGTTTACTGCTTGCTTCGATCTGGTCTAACGCTCTCTTTTATGTTGGTTGTTTGCCTTTGTTTGCATTTTTAGGATTTAAATAGCCTTTTATAGATTTTAAATAGGTTTTATAGTTTTTTTTTCTAGATTATAAATAGAAATTGATATAGGTTTTATAGAGATTAATCTAGAGAATTAATAGAAATTAACATAGGATTTACAGATTTTAATGTAGATTTTTTAGAATTTTAATAGATTTCTTTTAACATTTTAATAGTTTTAAATCATTTTTAAAATTTATAGATTTCTTTTAATAGATATTAAATGTTTTTTTAAATAGTTTTAGTTTAATTTCTTTTTTTTTAGAATAATTCATTTTTTTTAGATAATGATTTTTAATAAGAAATTTGTTTTTAGATAATAGTTTTTTAAAAAAATGTTTTTAATAGGAAATGCTTTTACTAGGTTTTTAATAGGAAATTAATAGAGTTTTTTTTATTAGTTTAGAAATTAATAGAGTTTATAGGTTTAATCCTCTTTTTTAGATTTAATAGAGATTTAAGATTTATTAGATTAATTAGATCTTAATCAGTTTTTAGATTTTAATTGAGTTTATTAGAATAGTTTTAATTTTCACTTAGGATTTAATCACAGTTTTAATTTTGTTAGTCTTAATGGTGTTAATCATGTGTTAATTAGGTATAAATCATATTAATCAGATATTAATCAGTCCAAATTCGTGGGCCCAGTCGTTTTTGGAGGCCCAGTCCCAATCAGTCCACATGTCCACCATATAAGCTCTCCACGTGTGCTTCAGAGTCTCTCCCCCATTTTCGCCACGTTTCATTCTGAGGGGGCCCCCACCTCACTTCCCTCCATTTGCCATGTTTCACACGCAGAAGCTTCCACATCCTTCTGCATGCCACCCCACGTGGCTCTCCCTCTCTCCTCCATCTCCACCACCACGTGGCCTCCATCCTTTCCCTCTCTCCCATGCGCGTTGACACGCGTCCCTCCCCCTAGCCCTCACCGGAGTGCATGCAAACACACCGGAAACTCCGCCGGAGAAATCAAAACTACCAATTCACGGCCAGAACTCTGCATGCTATCGCCGGAAATCTTCCCCGTTCATCTTCTCCGCCGTGTTCTTCGCAAGATCCGTCACCATTCTTCATCGTTCTGCATCAACATCAATAACTTGTTCTTTCCGGAAATCACCGAGATTCACCAAGTTCGTCATGATTTTTCCAGTTTCGCTCATACATCCATCAATCTCCCAAGAACTTCCGCCCAGAATATTCAAACGATCATGATGATTTTCCAGAAAAGGTATGAACAAGCTTTCAATGTGCATCATCTTCACAATTTTTCCAGAAACTCCCAAAGATCTCCATAGATCTTCGTCACCGTTCTTCCTGAAACTTCCTTCCAAGATCCATCAGCTCAACAACTTCTTCATCATCGATATCCTGAAAATTTCTCCGTTCAAGAAACCTTCGAATATCAGCAAAGATCTCCAGAAGTTCAAAGGGATCTTCAAAGCGTTCATCAACGTCATCCGATCTTCATCCACGAACATGCAATTTCCGTTAAAGAATTCCGGATTCGTAACTTCCATCACGAGACTCAAAGGATCTCTCACGATCTACAGCATGCAATCGCAATCTCCAACAATCATCAAGCATCTCCATCGAACGCATCCAAGACCTTCGCGATAATCTCACCGATCTTCATCTTTGTTTCCTTTTTTTTTCAATAGCGTCTTTTGTGGAAGATTAGGGTTAGAAGAATATTTCTGAGGGATTGTTTCTGGTGGATTGTTTTGTGACGAGAGGAAACAAATGGAGAAGAAGAGAAAATAGAGATGGAGATCAGAGAGAGAGAGTTGAACGGAAGAGAGGGTAACGGCACAAAGGGAACAGTGCTAGGGTTCTGAGAGTGAACGAGAGAGAGATGGCTGTGTGGATTGGGTCGTGGCCCATTGGTTTTTGTTTTTTGGACACGTACTCCCCGTTTTTTTTCTCCCCCCTCCGCGTGTGTGTGTAGCGTCACTGATGGGCTTGGCCCTGTTTGTTTTGCTGATTACAACACCCCCATGTCTATTTTCACCCCCTCCCTGTGTGTATTTTTTGTGTATTGGGCTGGGCCCTGTATTATTTTCTTTCTACACACCCCTGGCTGGACCTGTACCCCCCCTGCACTTTTATTTTTTTGTATACCTTTTAATTGATTTTTTGTTGTAGGATTTAGCTAATATTAGTTTAGAATATTTTTTAGAATCCTAGAATAAATTTAGTTTTAGTGCTATATTTCTTGTAGAGAATTTTTTCTTTAATATTTTAGAATATTTTAAATACGTAGAATATTAGGTGTTAATTTCTTTTAGAGAGAATTTAGGAGTTATATATTTTTAGGGATTTATAGAGTTAATTTCTTTAGAATATTTCCTATTAGAAATTAATTGCTAATTTTTAGGAGTAGACCCGTATTTTGCTATTGGATTTTGTCTCCTATTTTCGTTTCCATCTGACTTTATTCTTCGATTTTATTGTTGGCTGTCCGTGTGACACGATTCAATTGGAGAATGATTTTCGATATCATTTCTCCATCTTGTCTTTGACACAGATATTAATACGCTACCTCTTAGAGTTTGATTTCTCGTATAAGTCGAATCATGACGGTCTAAGCGTTACATGGGTCTTGGTTCGAGCGTCATCATCAAGATCCAGAGAGGAGAAGATTGGAATGGAGCTTGCGCGTACGTCAGGATCCCCGGAGCTGCTTCGTTCATTATCATTGGCGTATTCAAAACTTCAGGCAACCAGCGAGTGTTGTGGGCTGCATCATCAGATACAAAGGAATTGCCAGCTGAGGAGTTTCTTCTTATGTTCTTGCGTGCGTGTCCCGAGTTCCTTCCCGTTTAGGCGTAGGCCTGCTTCCTCTTTGTTCTCGCCTCATGCGAGCGAATCCGTGTTTCCTCTCTCTTGCTCCCGCGCAATTGAGATTCGTTTTTCCCGTCGAACTACGTTAGCTCTGATCTCTCGTGCCCGACGAGAGTACGTAGGCATAGGATGCCGTATCCTAGCGAGCTCCCTTCTCCCGTTTTCCCGTTTTCCCTGTTTTAGCTGTAGTAGGATGAACTACAGCTGCTCTGATTTCTCATATCTGATGAGAATATGTAGGCATAGGATGCGATATCCTAGCGAGCACACTAACAACTAACCTATCTATTCTCTCGCTGCTGTGCGATCGAAACTTTCCCGCTGACGACTGACGTTATCCTTTTCTCTTGCCCTTGCGCATTTGAGACCAGACCGTAGTTTCTAGTTCCCGTAGGTTCTCGTACCTTTAAAACCAGCTTAATATCTCACTCCTGTGTGAGAATACTCTGTCTAGCCGTAGTTAGCTTGAACTACGTAAGCTCTGATCTTCCATGATGTGTGGAAGTACATAGGCACAAGACGCGAAGTCTTGGCGAGCCAATCCCCTGTAGTTTCCCGAACTACGATGACTCTGACTTTCTCTCTTGAGAATACGTAGGCATAGAGTGCGATACTCTATCGAGTCAATTTCTCCCCGTTTAGATTTAGCAGCCGTAGATAGATTGTTTTGCATCCTTTAGACAAACCAAGCAAGCGTGGATCCCGTCGAGTACGACGGACGTGAGGGGTGCTAATACCTTCCCCTTGCATAACCGACTCCCGAATCCAGGATTTGGTTGCGATGACCATTCCTTTCCCGTCTTTGCGGTAGGTTTACTTCGAGCGTTTCCTTTCCCTCCGTTGGGATAAATAACGCACGGTGGCGACTCTTCTGTTCAGCCGACGCCAATTTTCGCAGTAGCGACAATAGGGTTTCGTGGATTTCCCCATCCATCTCAACAGATTTGAAGGACGACAAATGGCTCACCATTATATCTTCCTCGCCACAAACAGTCACGATGCTGCCTCCGACAGCATACTTGAGCTTCTGGTGCAACATGGAGGTCATGGCACCAGCAGAATGGATCCATGGTCGGCCTAAGAGACAACTGTAGGCAGGCATGATGTCCATGATGTAGAAGACTACGTCGAAAGTTTCCGGCCCAACTTGGATTGGAAACGTTACCTCTCCAAAGACATGACGCTTGGTTCCATCGAAAGCCTTCACCACCAGATCACTGGGTGTGCAAATCAATCCTCGAATATCTAACTTCATCAATGCTTTCTTCGGAAGAACATTGAGTGACGATCCCGTGTCCACCAACACATGAGACATAATCGTTCCCCTACACTCTATCGAGATGTGCAGGGCGCTGTTGTGGTTTCTTCCCTTTGGTGTCAACTCCAGGTCAGTGAACCCTAACCCGTTTCCAGCATTCACGTGGGCTACGACCCCTTCCAACTGGTTGACCGATATTTCCTGCGGTACATACGCGGCATTCAAAACCTTTAACAGCGCGTTGCGATGTGACTCCGAACACAGCAACAGATTCAGGATGGAAATTTTCGAGGGTGTTTGATGGAGGTGATTCACGATCTTGTAATCACTCTTCTTGATCAACCTCATGAACTCTTCAGCGTCCTTTACAAGTAAGTCCTTCTCTAACCCACGAGGGGTTTCCTCAACGACTTTACTCTTTCCCTTATCGGTTATTTCAGCTTTGTCCGCTTTGTCCGCCACAATCTCAGATGGAGCAAATATTCTTCCACTGCGCGTGATTCCGCCAATTCCCACTAGGTTATCCACACACTGCCCCGAGCGTTCCAATTCTAACTTCTGTCCATCACAATAGACGTCGGCCCCATAATGCCATGGGACAGCATTGGTGCTTTCAAAAGGTATCGGCCCAGCCTTGGTGATGGTAATCGTGGGCGGTCTGGGTGTAGAAATAGTGATCGTCCGACGAGGGATGGTGATGGTGGCAACCTCATCATCTTGCTTCAGCATCACCTCTCCAGATCCACATTCGGCCCTTCGGCTAAACTGCAAGATTCCTTCGGTCATCAGACTCTGAATCCCCTCTATCAATTGTTCACATCCATCAGGACTAGTTGCACAACCCATACACAGTTCTCCACAGCCTGGAAAGAAGCCTCTCTTCATCAGCTTGGCTTTAATGAAGCTAAGCGGTGTCTTCAGATCCTTGACGTTAGTCAATAAATCCAAATTCTCGTCTTCAATAATAGCATTCACCCCACCTCCCCTATGATTCGGCATAGGGTTCTTCGTGACATTCAGCACATTATCTGAGAAATTGATGATCTTAGCATCCACCATATCCCGCACCTTGTGCTTGAAGGCTTTGCAATTTTCTATCGTGTGGCCTGGTGCCCCCGAGTGAAACTCACAAGTTGCATTCGCATCATAACCTGGAGGAGGTGCCCCTGTCAAGGGAGCCAGGGTTCTCTTCTGGATTAGCTGTAACTGAAGCAGAGTCTGTAACAGCTGAGCATAAGACATGGGCGGTGTTTCAAGGTGACGACTTGATAGAGGTGCCCTGTTCTGATACTTTCTGTACCCTTGCTGATTCGGCTGCTGCTGTGGTTGGGGTTGTTGGACTGCAGGGATGGTTATGCTAGCCACCTGCTGGCGAGGGCCTTTCCCCTTCCTTCGAGCGTTGGACACGGCGCTCGCCTCTCCTTCCCGCCTTTTGTTACCATATGGTTTCTTTCCTCCTCCAGCTGAGGATAGATCACCTTGATTTTTCCCTAGTTTGATCCCATTTTAAACGTGCTCGCCCGTGATGATGAGATCTGAGAAACTTCCAGACATACCGCTGACCAATTTCTCGTAATAAACCCCTGGAAGGGTGGCTACAAACATTTCAACAAGCTCTCGTTCAACCATCGGCGGTTGAACTCTAGTTGCCAATTCACGCCACCGCTGGGCGTATTCCTTGAACCCTTCGTTGTTCCTCTACGACAGGTTTTGCAGCTGGACTCAATTCGGAGCCAAGTCACTGTTATATCGGTAATGGTGCACGAACTCCTCAGCAAGTTCCTCCCACGTGCGCACGCTAGTAGGTTCCAAACTCATGTACCATTCCAAGGATGGCATGGACAAGCTATCCTGAAAGAAGTGCATCAGCAACTTCTCGTCTTCAGAGTGAGCGGACATCTTTCGGTAGTATGACCTCAGGTGGACGCGAGGGCAGGTGGTACCCTTGTACTTTTCAAAGTCAGGTACCTTGAATTTAGGAGGCACCTTGAAGTCAGCAATCAATCCCAATTTGGACATGTCGACACCCATAGTGTTCAGGTTCTCGAAATTCCTCATCTTGTCCTCGAGTGCCTTAAATCTCAAACGTGCTTCAGCAGTCAGCTCTCCTTCCGTACCCTTCTGGGAGAACAAATCTTCTTGACGGTCTTCTAACCATGGCTGAGGCCCATACAGATTTCCAACACCTGCATTGCCGTTGCCCAGCCCAACATTGACATTAGCTTCAAAATTCCTATTACCGACGCCAGTCGTATTACCATTGAGCCCCATGTTAGCGATCACGTTGCCGTTGCCACTGCC
The DNA here is from genome assembly GCA_963859935.3 of Lathyrus sativus. Lineage (NCBI taxonomy): Eukaryota > Viridiplantae > Streptophyta > Magnoliopsida > Fabales > Fabaceae > Lathyrus > Lathyrus sativus. Next base: position 9,849 of record CAWUDS030004305.1, read on the forward strand.
ATTCCCCCTGGTCACAGGGATGCCATTCTGAGGAGTTTCAACAGGTGGAGGGGTTGGAACATTCCCACCATGGAGTACACCGTTGCTATCTACCCTTGAGATCAGAGGCTGGACCAAGGTTCTGAGTTGGTCTTGGCCGTTGGCAACCACTTGCATGAGCTCCATGAAGCGGTCCATCCTCTCTCGGAGTTCCTGAACGTCAGTCTGCACTTGTTCCATAGCTCTAGCTTGATTTGCTCTGGTCGGATAGCGGTGGATTGGCCTTCGATCAATCCTGGAACAACCTGAAACAACCTGTATACACAAAAGGGTTAGAAAAAACGACAAAGTGCTCGTTATGCAGATGCTTCATGCAAATGCGAACGTGTGTCTGTGCGTTAGGAAGGTATCCCCCGATCCTAGTGCCTGAGTGCCAGTGCTGATAATAAGAAGTCCGAGTCCAGTCATGGAAATAACATCTCATATATAAAGAAAGCCCATCAAGGCAGTACACAACGTCACTGAGTACAAGCAGAATCAATAGCATGACCTCAACCAACAAGCCTGGTGATGGTCAGCATACAACAATAATCAAAACAAAAGGATTACAAATATAGTCAAGCACGGCCACGGGCGCGGAACTCTTCTAACAGATCCCTCGTTTCTGGATGATCAGGCCGAGTGAGCAACCCTTCGACGAGTAACTCCCTCTGCGTAATAGTGTATTGAAGACCTTCAACTGAGTCTTCCCATGCTCCTTCGCCGAAACAATCTTCTAACTTCCGCTTCTTAGATTCAAACGTCAGTTTGTGCTCCTTTAGGTTAGCAAGAGTCTTGTTTAGCAGGCCTTCAATGGCATATCTGCGGGCGGCTTCTTCATCAAACCTCTTCTCACTAGCCTTCATCTGGGCTTTCAATTTGGAGATCTGCTGCTTCAGTTTATCCTCTCGTTCCTTGCCGTTGGCTAGGGTGGCCTTCCAATGCTGATTAAACTTGGATATTCTCCGGTACGCTTCATCCAAGTGCTGCTTCTTAGTGGCCAGTACGTCATTGACAGCTTTGAAGTCCCGACCCAAGCGCTCACGCTCAGCTATCTGCTTAGTCAAATCTGTCCCTAACTAGTTCACCAGCTCTGTCTGCCTCTTGAAGGAATGGACGGCCTCGCTTCTCTCGCTTCTGAGTTGAGCCAATTCTTTCTCCAGTTCTTCATTTTCCTTCTTCAGCTCATCTCTCTCAGCTAACACCCGATTATGCTGCTGAATAGGAACGGTGGTAGGCTCTTCAATCACTGGAGGGCTTTCCAGCTTTGCAGGAGGAAACGACATCCTTATAATATCTGCTCTGGCTCTGATCTAGGTCACATACGGAACGTAGGCTTGACTATTACTTTTTCCCAGCAATGGTTTTCCCCGCTTACTGATACCATTCTAAGCGTGCTGAAGCTTAGATAACATATCCCCCTCTAGAAGACCAGTGAGGTACAGAGATTCCTGCACCTCTTCATCCTTCGGCGGAGCTCTCAAAGCATAAGCAAACTGTCGGACCAGCAGAGATGGATTATAATTGATACAGCCCTTCCTGCCTATCAAAGGCACATTCGGAAACCCACTGCAGCTGAAGATAATCTCAGTACCCAACCTATCTCTATCAAACCAGACAATATCCTCCGCTGACAGACTCATCAGGCGCTCAGACCACTCAACTGTGGCTGCAGACGAAGCAAAGGGACCCTTCTTGGGTAGGTGACTGTCAAGCTATCTGTAGAGTAGGGGCACACAGCACGAGACATTCTTACCCCTTCTGTTCTCGTTTTTGTAGTGGACGGAATGATAGACATCTCCTATCAAGGTAGGGATTGGATTCCCTGATGCAAAGATGTGAAAGGCGTCGAAGTCTACAAAGTCGGGCATATTGGGGAACAGAACGATGCCATATATGCACAGAGCAAGAATGGTGTTGAACACGATCCAACATCCGTCTTTGGCGCATTGCTGAGCCTTTCCCACTAAGAACTGCAGGGAGAAACCAGGAACCCTATTCCAACTAGACAAGACCAACTCGGAGGCATCCAGATGAAGTGAAGGGGCCAGACTAGCCAGATTAGGCTCAGCATCCATATGAACAAAGGGCATCTGACTCTTGATAGGCACACCTAACAAATCAACATACTCCTCTAGTGTAGGTGCGAGAATAAATTCCTGGAAAGTAAAGCATCTCAACGGAGGATCGTAGAACTGCAACAGGGCATGCAACCCATTCAACTCAAACACAGAGGGTTTACGAACCAGGCTGAGCAGTTTACCGTAAGACTTTCTGAATTCACCTCTCACAGAATCATCTGCCAAAGCAATCAAACCAGTCAGCTGAACAACATCAGGAGTGGGGAGTTTGTAGGCCACAGTCTTCCTCATAGAACCCTGTAATACCCAAATTTTTACCCCTAAGATCCCACATTTCATTTGCATATCATTCCACAAACAAGATCTTACTTTGTGTTTCTTATTTACTTTATGTTTGTTTCTGTTTACTAACATCTAACCAAAATACCAAAAATATTTTTCAATTTTTGTTTGTTTCTTCTTCACTGTGTGTTTAAGGTTTTGTAGGGAGATTCATGGCAAAAGAATGACTTGGAATCGAGTGTGGCTATTCATGTGCAGTTAATGTCAAATTGTCAAGGGATTATTTCATTTGCAAGTATCTGTATCAGTGGTCTATTTTCTCAAGAGATGATTGTTCAAATTCAAGTGGTCTTGTGAAGAATCATCAGTTTATCGAGCAGTGTTTTATGAAAAGTTTGTCCTAGTTTTAATCGAAAATTCAGAGTTTTATCATTATCGTGATTATTACGGCCTTCTGGTATGGCAAGAGTTCTGGATTACAGGGGATGTTGATGGACGTGGAGTCCCAGTATCTAATCCGCAAGGTCCGCTGGATCATGACCTTTTCTTGTTTTGTGCAAGAGACACTGTCAAGCTTCTAAGAAACCATCCTAGTCTCGCGCTATGAGTGGGTGGAAATGAACAAACTCCACCAGATGATATAAAGGCTGCTCTGCAAAGGCTTCTGATGGTAGTGATACTAATGCCTTTGACACAGGTTTTAGAAAATGTAGTAATACTCCTACGTCTATGAAAATAGCTCTATGCCCAATAGAGAAGGCAAACTCACTAATCAATAGATTATTGGAAGAGGGCCGTCTATCAGAAATGGGAATCATTGTGATAGATGAACTGCATATGGTTGGTGATCCACGCAGAGGTTATCTTCTAGAACTTATGTTGACAAAGCTTCGCTATGCAGCAGGGGAGGGCATTTCAAAATCAAGTGATGGAGATAGTTCAGGTGGAAGCAGTGACAAGAATGATCCTGCTCAAGGTCTGCAGATTGTTGGAATGAGTGCGACAATGCCAAACGTTGCAGCAGTTGCTGACTGGCTTCAAGCAGCACTATACCAGAATCAGATATGCCCGTGCCTTCCAGTCTCGAAGCATAAGCAGGCTTTATAACAAGATTTGTATTCTTGCTTTCATTGTGCTCGTCCAGTCCAATGATGCTCAGGACGAGCTTGTTTCCTTTTTTTTCCAACGAACCAGAATATACAAGTGAATTGATTAAAGTTGTACGTTCCGAAAAAACCATATCTGGAACCATCAGGACACTTGCAATGCTTGCATTAGGAGCCCAGTTGGCGGCGTATACTTCATCGCACGAACGGGCACGGATACTTAGTGGATCTAGTTCATGTTTTGCTGGTGGGAACCGTATGATACTCCTGAATGTACTTCAGAGGGCTATTTTGTCATTAAAAAATTCTAGCAATCCATCTACTCTTGCCTTTGTTGAGGCACTTCTTCAGTTCTATCTGCATCATGTGGTTTCAACGTCAACCTCTGGCATGGTACCTACATTCTTGCCGCTTCTTGAAGATTCTGATCCTGCACATGTTCATTTAGTCTGTTTTGCTGTAAAAGCCCTTCAGAAGCTGATGGATTATAGTAGTTCAGCTGTATCTTTGTTTAAAGAGTTGGGGGGCATTGAACTTTTGGCTCAGAGATTATAGAAAGAAATACAAAGGGTCATTGAGTTAGTTGGAGAAAATGATAACATGTTTCTCATTGGCGAAAGCTCAAGGCATAGTACTGATCAGTTGTACTCCCAGAAGAGGCTCATAAAGGTCTCCCTCAAGGCACTTGGCTCTGCAACATATGCGCCTGCAAACACTGCAAGATCTCAATATTCTAATGACAATTCATTGCCTGCTACTCTAAGCTTAATATTCCAGAATGTTGAGAACCGGTGATCGGGTAGGCCGAATGGCATATGATAAGAAAAATTTGCTGCTGTATGCCATCATATCAGGTTCTCGAAGACATATTGATCGCCTGCTTAGAGATCAACAGACTCTTTTTAGTTCGATAGAGGATTTCTTGTGGTTCAAATTGTCAACTGTGAGGGACCAACCGGCAATGTCTGTCCAGGAGAACGATCATATTAGGAACATGAAATTGGTGTCTGGCAGAAAACTATTGACTCTGAAGCATGTCGAAGCAGACAAGAAGATTCTAGTGTAAAATTATGTGAATCAACTGATGCTGATGATGCTTGGAATAAGAAAGTGGAGGCATGTGTTACTCGTAATCCGAAAGTCCGCGGAGATCTCAAGCCTTTTCCACAGAGACTTTATGCCGTCCCTCCTAAAATTGCCAGCGGCTCTGTTCCTGGAATTTCTGCTGAAACATATCATGATGATAACAAAATTGGAAAAAACATGTACTGCAAGTGTGGCCATTTAGATTATGCTCACCACCTGTTTGATGAAATGCCAAGAGAAACTTAATTCCTTTAGTCAGAAGAATAAAACTGAAGGTGAATTTAGGCTGTTGGGTAGGAGAGAAGGGAATCGATACGGTGATGGACAGTAGGGGGCTAATCAATCCTGAGATTGTTCAAAAGCTAGCTACCTGAAGGAAATGTCTCTGCGGCAACAAATGTCACCACTTGGCAAGGCACTTGTTACCTTACACCTCTCATTGGAGCAGTTTTAGCAGATTCTTACTGGGGACGATACTGGACTATTGCCATTATCTCCATGATTTATTTCATTGGAATGGGTACATTGACACTTTCTGCATCTATTCCAGCATTGAAGCCTGCTGAATGTCTGGGTGTTGTATGCCCTCCAACTACTCCTTCACAATATGTTGTGTTCTTCATTGGTCTCTATCTGATGGCGCTCGGGACTGGTGGTATTAAACCATGCGTGTCCTCTTTTGAGGCAGATCAGTTTGATGATACTGATTCACGGGAAAGGGTTAAGAAGGGATCATTTTTCAACTGGTTTTACTTTTCTATCAACATAGGAGCCCTTATATCCAGCAGTTTTATTGTGTGAATAACAAGAATGTGCCAGGTTCTGGATGCATCTTTTCGGAAACGGAATCTTGTTGTCCCTGAGGATAGTAGTCTCCTGTATGAGACACTTCAAGAGCTCTGCAATTGAAGGAAGTAGGAAAATACAGCATAGTGATGAACTAAGGTGTCTTGACAGAGCAGCTGTAGTCTCTGATGATGAGAGGAAAAGTGATGACTATTCTAACCTGTGGAGACTTTGCACTGTGACACAGGTGGAGGAATTAAAAATCTTGATTCGCATGTTTCCAGTTTGGGCTACTGGCATAGTGTTTTCTGCAGTCTATGTCCAGATGTCAACTTTGTTTGTGGAACAAGGAACTATGATGGACATTAGCATTGATTCTGGGTTTCAGACATGTTTCTATATCGTCTGCTTTGTCTCCCATGGTTCGTGCTGTTCCTCGTGGTCTAACAGCTAGTGTAGGATGGCAGTAAATTTCATAACCTTATGTTTCTATTTTCTTTGGAGCAGTTTGATGTGGAGGTATCAGGGGGAGCTTTTTGTTACTCAGTTTGTTGTTTCTAAGGAACTTTAGAGTGATGATCTTTCTGTTTTCTACTACCGTCTACAACATTTTGAGCTGGCTTTGAAGTATGTTAATCACACTCTATTCCTCCTTCATTTCACACATGGACTGTTGCCTCCAACCGTAACATGATGACGACGCCGGTGATGATAACGTTAATGATGAATCAACTATCCAGGATCTTGTTTGTAAAACATTTCATGAGTTCTGGTTTGAGGCCTGCCAAAAAACCTTATTCTAGCAATCATAGCAAAGGTGTTCAAATGAATTATAATTCCAAAAGTGTGAGGGAGAGTTCCAACAGTTGCTGCCGAACTTGTTCACAGGTTGTCCTCCTCAGCCGCATATCCGCATTACAACTGCAGCTTACAATTCCAATATGTGTCAAGACCAGCATGTCCTCGAAGCTGATAGCAGACGATCTTAAGAATGAAATATCTGTTGGGCTACTCCAACCAGGAGAAGCTGCTCCGCTTCCTTTATCTTGCTTGACACAGATGGTAATGAGCTGCCTAGGCTTGTTTATGTTTCTCGAGAAAAGCGACCTGGCTTCCAACATCACAAGAAGGCTGGAGCTATGAATGCTTTGATTCGAGTTTCTGCTATTTTGACCAACGGTGCATATATGTTGAATGTTGATTGTGATCACTACTTCAATAATAGCAAAGCTCTGAGAGAAGCAATGTGTTTCATGATGGATCCTGCCTATGCAAAGAAGACATGCTATGTGCAATTTCCTCAGAGATTTGATGGCATTGACTTGCACGATCGATATGCCAATCGCAATATTGTCTTCTTCGATATCAACATGAAAGGTCATGATGGTATTCAGGGCCCAGTCTATGTGGGAACTGGTTGCTGTTTCAATAGGCAAGCTTTGTATGGTTATGATCCTGTTTTGACCGAGGAAGATCTTGAACCTAACATAATTATGAAGAGCTGTTGTGGTTCTAGAAAGAAGGGAAGGGGTGGCAATAAGAAGTACGGTGACAAAAAGAGGGGTGTTAAAAGAACTGAATCCACCATTCCCATATTTAATATGGAGGATATAGAGGAGGGTGTTGAAGGTTATGATGATGAAAGGTCACTCCTAATGTCTCAGAAGAGCTTGGAGAAGCGTTTTGGACAGTCACCAGTTTTTATTTCTGCTACCTTCATGGAGCAGGGTGGCATTCCACCTACAACCAATCCCGCAACTCTTCTTAAGGAAGCAATACACGTTATCAGTTGCGGTTATGAAGACAAGACAGAATGGGGCAAAGAGATTGGATGAATCTATGGTTCTGTGACTGAAGATATCTTGACCGGGTTTAAGATGCACGCACGTGGTTGGATTTCCGTCTATTGCATGCCACCTCGTCCAGCATTTAAGGGTTCTGCGCCCATCAATCTTTCTGATCGTCTCAATCAAGTGCTTCGGTGGGCCTTGGGTTCAATTGAGATCTTCCTTAGCAGACATTGTCCTTTATGGTATGGCTACAACGGAAGGATGCGACCTCTCATGAGGCTTGCTTATATCAACACAATTGTCTACCCCTTTACCTCACTCCCGCTGATTGCATACTGTACACTTCCTGCATTTTGTCTTCTCACAAATAAATTTATTATTCCCGAGATAAGTAACTTTGCAAGCATGTGGTTTATCCTTCTCTTTATATCCATTTTTACTACTTCGATTCTCGAGCTTAGGTGGAGTGGTGTCGGTATAGAAGTTTGCTGGAGAAAAGATTTAGTTGTCTGGCTGTTGTTTTGATGCACTCGTACACTTTCCTGCAGCATGAACAACAGGTTGAAAGGTTCGCACCAGATCTTTGTCGCCTTATGCAAGCTTTCTGCAGATTCAAATGCCAACGTACACGTGCTGCAGCAGCTATCACTCGCCTCTTGCATTTTCAGAAAATTGATAATGCTGTTGCAGATTGTGTGAATCGTGCCGGCACTGTTCTTGCGTTAGTTTCCTTGTTGGACTCTTCTGTCAATGAATCTGTTTCCACATCAGAGGAGCTTGAACACGGATATTCTGATCGGGATGCTCTCGTGCGTAATTCAGGAACTCGCCTTTCAGTTTCTGCATACGAATGCAGTCTCCAAATCATTTGAAAAAAACAGGGTAATATTACAACTGGAGATACTTATTCAAGCAAGTCAAAACGTACCCATGAGAAGCTTCATATTAAGCCATATTTCCAAGCCATGTTAATATAATTCCAGCTGTGACACTCCAAGCTGACCCCACAAGCTTTAAAGTTGTTTCTAAGCCATGAGCCAATTGCAAAAAGTGAATAACAAGTGAGCTGAAAGAAGAAAAAGTCCAAAACGACATAAAAAAAGTAACAGTTCACGCACAACCCACATCAAATAACCAAAACGCAATGAAAATTGCAAAACGGCAACTCAACTTCATTTCTCAGATTTCACTCCTCAAATCCTATAAATAGAATTCATCCCTCACTCTATTCTTCAAGCTTTTCAAGCCAAAAAATCTCTGCTGATTTTCTTCCTCAATTCCTCCATACAAAACCTTTTTGCTCACATTCTCTTCTCATACTTCCTTCCACCAAATTAACTTCAAATCAACCTCAAACACAGATCAATTTCGAACCAGAATTCGTTCAGAAGAAGAAGAGAAGCAAGAAGAAGTTTGGATTGATTTCTTACCTGAGTTTGAAGGTAGATTGAGCTTCATCGTCATTTTCGATCCGTTACCTTTTGTTATGATTCTTTAAACTGTTGGTACTGTTGTGAAGAATTTTTGATTTCGATCTGTTCGGTGTGATTTTCGCATCCCGTCGCTTTGATCTGAGCAAGCTTTGAGCTCGCAAAAATGGTGTGAAGAAGTTACCGTAAAGAAGAAAGGAGAAGATGAAGTTTCTGTTCTCTTTCTCCTTTTAAATTGTTTTTTCATTTATTTATTCTTTTTTTTATCTTTTCTTTTTTTATATTGTTATTAGTTTATTTTTTATAAACTAATAATAATATTCTTGAAAAAAAGAAAGCATTAAAAAATTATTTGAAAACATTTTGATCAATTGTTGGTGGTTTTGGATCTTGAATTTTGATAGGATTTCATCAATATCAATGGACTTTGGGTGTTGTTGATTTTTATCCACCAAGATAGGTGATTGATATTGATGATAATTTAATCGATTTAAGATTCAAATTGTGATTTCTTTTCATTCTTATTTTCTTTCTTTCTTTCTTTCTTTTTTTTTTTAATTTTTGATCGATGAAATCTATGGATCATAGATTGTTAATTATCAAGGTTGTTTAATCTTCATTATTTCAAATCTATGGACGAATAATCATTGAGATAATTCTCCTTACTTTGGAATAGTGATAGATTACCTTTGATTAATTGATGAAAAATCTTGATTATGATGAGATCACCACCTCTTTTCTTTTTGTGTGGCATGTTTTAGGAGAGTGATTTATATATCATTTCTCTAACATGTATTAACACTAACATTTTATTGACCGGCCTCAGATAGTCGTGGTTTCTACATAAACCCGATTACGATTGCTTAACATAGCGCTAAATTGTCCCTTAATCGGAAAATGATCATTCGTGGCTCAAACTTACGTTTAAAAGTCCAAGTATGTTTAGTTGCTTGTCTTAACTCCAATACCTATGAAAATCATTGTTAGGAGGCTTTGATTCTATCAATCCTCTAATGAATTTTCATTAATCTTGGTCTAAGCGCAAGAATTAATCATCATTGATCATATGCTCTAACCACTAACCACTAATTCACTAACAATATCCTTGTTTAATTTTGTTTATATTCTCTTCTTACTCTTTATTTTTTTACTTTTATGCTTCCATTTTATCATTACATACCATATCTTTGTTTATGTTTATGTCATTTTTCTTTTGTCCACTTGGACCATACTTTGTTCAAAACACTAATAAAGGATAAAACATCTAAAAATTTGGTGCTATTAATTTTGTGGTTATACTCTTGGACCATTCTTAGACCTTGGACTTCATGGACATTTTGGACTTAGGATTAGGATTTTCTTCCCTATGCTTGGAGAATTTTGAATCTTAGCCTTTATTTGGCTCGATCACTGGCTTATACTTTAAATCGGATGGAATTCTTTTTGCTTGCTTTGGAGTGTGCCACAAGTCGGTTAGATCTTTCTTATCTCTAGCTCTTATTTTGTTTTTTTAGGATAGTCACTTCATCTCCTCCCCTTCTTAAATTTTCAAAACTTTCTCCCTCTTTCAAAACCTTCTTGGTTTCAAACTTCAAAACCGCTTTCGCAATAAAACCTTGACTTTCGTCAAGTGATTTTTAAACTTTGTTTTTCTTAATAAAAGTCAATCAATGTTAATCATGCTTTGACCAATTTCAAAAGACATAAAAAATACAAAAACTCATCCACTCTTTTTGTGCCTTTATGCACTTTTCACTTTAAAACTTTTCATAAAGTTTAGACATGATTCATTTCTATAGTTGAGATGTAAATCTCCTATTCCCCATATTATTAAGACTTTGACATTTTCCACGTTGATGTTGAGTGATAGTCTTGTTGATAATCCAAGCAAATCCTCCATCTTTATGTGACGCAAATGTTGTCTTAATACTCGTGGGTGGATAGTCGCAGTTTTCTCCTTGAAATGACGACTTGTCTGAACATCTAAAATCAATCAAAACCAACAAAATTTTGTCATTTGTACCACGAACTACGGGGTTTTGATTCCATATTGCACTTTATGGGTACGTAGGCATGAGACGATAAGTCTCTCCAAACACAAAAATATAAAAAATAATTCTCTTCTCATCTCCCCAATCTCTTTCCAAACAAACCATTTTCAAACCAAAAAGCGTAAATATTTCAAAGGGCTCCTATAGAGTACTATAGACGTTTTGGGTGCTAACACCTTCCCATTGCGTAACCAACCCCCTTACCCCGATCTCTGTCTCGTGTTCTTATTTTAGAACTCTTTGGTTTTATTCGCTCTTTTTCCTTTCCTTTATTTGGATAAAATAAAAGTGCGGTGGCGACTCTTGTTTTCTTTGAGTTAAGTTAGTCAATAACTTACACTCACGATTTTTACCGCTACAAACCCATAATAGCACAGTGGAAGGCAAGAAAACCTGAACCGGGGGAAATGGTACCTGCAACACAGACACACGTTAATGAAATGCAAATGAGTATGCAAAGCAATGTAAAATACAATCATGTAGCAGGATATCAAGACAACTGTGTTGTTGAAGAGATGAAGGTTTTGTATCAACAAAACCACAATACTGCTCTGTCAAGAACAACCCTATCTCTGATGAGAAGAAAACCCTGGTATCGGACCATAAACCTGCTCTGTCAAGAACACACATATATCTGATGATGAGGAGAAACCCTTGATGTCAGACTATAACTCTGCTCTGTCAAGAACACACATACATCTAATAATAAGGACCTCTGATACAGGACCATAACTCTGCTCTGTCAAGAACAAATACACATCGGATGATGAGAAGCTACGATACCAACAAAACTGATTCACTATCAAGAAAACCAGGTAGTCTGAAGGTTAAGGTTTCCTGCAACAAACCCGACCCTGCTCACAGGTATGGACCTAAGCTGACACAAGTTCGGCATCCTATGCGGTTATCAGCGTCACAGACATTCAAGAGGGGTGATACGATACCCAGAAGGTGTGGCATCACCATCTCCTGAAGCGGCCTCACTCAGCTGAATTCCAAATGATCGGTCCCCAGAGTCGACAATCCTCCAAACCAACAACCCCTCAGGCCCAAAGGGCCGGAAAAGAAGTCAACCGGGAGAACCTCATCTGAGTGTGGATTTCATGAGACACTAGTGCCTGCAAAGCAAGCACGCGCCCACTATTTTCCATAACTAATGCTAAGTACACTCAAGCCTGGGTCTGGCTTCTCACTCATCAGAATGCCCCTTCCACAACAGTACAAATAATAATATCATACTGAAAATAAAGTGTGATAAATAAACACAACCCGACAAGTAATCATACAAGCGCTAGGATTGACTCTCGCAGGGGACGTTAGATCCCCAAACTGACTCGCATACGAGACGTTGGATCTCAGGAAACTATCAAGTCCCCAGCAGAGTCGCCAGCTATCGCTACCGCGAAAATAAGGTGCCGGCAAAACAGAAGAGTCGCCACCTTTCGTTATTTATCCCTCAGAGCCGGAAAGGAAACGATCGGAAAAACCTGACGAAAAGGTATAAGACAAGGTCATCGCAACCATTGTCTGGGTTCGGGAGTCAGTTACGCAAGGGGAAGGTATTAGCACCCCTCACGTTCATCGTACTCGATGGGATCCACGCTTGTTGTGTTTATTTGACGGGTTGGTTTATCTATCTACCTATCAAGGCTTGTCTGAAAAGGAAAAGAAAATGACTCGGCAAAGCGTCGCGCTTTATGCCTACGTATTCTCATCAGAGAATGAGAAATCAGAGTCAACGTAGTTCGGCTAACTACGGGTTACGGGGAAGGTGGCTCGCCAATACGTCAGTATTGTACCTACGTACTCTCAACAGGCTTGAGAGATCAGAGCTTACGTAGTTCGAGATAATTCGGATTACGGGAATTCAGATTCATCTGTTTTATCGAGTAGGGTTAACAAACAGTTCCAGCAGTTTGGTGTACGCAGCTCGACCCTTGGAGACTTAGGCGTTACCGTTTGCGGTAGAACTGGGAGTTAACAACACTCTTTTCTTCAGAAAAGCTTCCTTTGAATTATGGGCCCACGAGGCTAAAAGGTTTGAAGTTTGTTTTATGTCTTTTACGGAAGAACTGCTTTTTATGGATGTTTGCAACCAATATCACACTAGAGACTATGACCTGAGAGTGAATGTGTCGCATGTCACCCAAAGGGTACCATACTAAACATCCAGACTGTTGAAAAGAAACTCTCCAACAATCCTTTCTCAGATAGCTTAAGGCTCGTAACGTACGACGTCAGTTAGCCTTTATTACTGTATTTTAATTTGTTTTGAGATGAGAAGAGAGAACGAACAGGTTCAACTACCGGGAGACTATCAAGTCCTAACAGTTGTCATGCCAAGGATTCATCCTATGGTTGAGGTTTGAAACAGGGAACTCTTAGAAGTTATCATGCATAGGTTTCAACCTAAAGTTCTAATCATCACTTCCTTATCAAAAGAAGTGAGATTCCTAGGGGATCATGTCGATGATAAACAGAAACAGATAAAGCATCAGCTTAAACAGTAAACAGTAAACAGTAAACAACTATAAAATGCATGCAATGCAAGTGAGGGAGGAAATGTGTGTGGGGCATCAGCCTCCACAAGCTCATCTTAACCTCAAGCCAGATATGAATAACCGTAATCATACAGAGGAAATAACATGCTATCAAGCAAAATATGAGTGACTGTAATCATACAGAGGAAGTAACATGCTATCAAGCAAAATATGAGTGATTGTAATCATACAGAGGAAGTGAAATAAAATGCCATCAAGCAGATAACAAACCACATAGGCAAGGGAGCTAGGCTCTACCGAATACCCGCAAGCAAAGCCATACAGTAAAAATACAAGCAGAGGGAGCAACTCAACTTCTAGTGCAATCATGCTTCTAGCTTACATCAGTCTAGATATGGACTTATTCTAATGCATCAAGCAAATCAAACAAGTCACAACAATACAGTTGCACATAAAGCAAATAGACAAGAAAGAAATCAGATCAACAGATTCCACAGCTTCACAGAAAAACAGTCCTCTAACAGCAGTTTAGTCCTCAGTCTTCAACTGTTCTTCCAGGCTATTCTCTTCAATAGTAAATATCAACTTGCTTCTTCAAGCTTCCAATACATCAAACATAAGTATCAACTTATTCTTTCTTCTTCAAGCCTCAGCTCCAAAGTAGACTCCACCTTCAGGCTTCAATCCAAATTGCAAGTATCAACTTGTTCCTTCAGGCACTCAATGCACTAAACACACAAGTATCAACTTGTTCTCCAACTTCAAGCTTCAGCTTCTTCATCTGATCCCAACTGGATTCCCTTCATAAGTGTCAACTTATTCTTCTTAGTCTTCAAGCCTCAGCTCCAATGGCAGTCTTCAAGCACAGAGAAGTAACAACTTCTAACATCTTCAATCTTCTAACAAGTAATTCCATCCTCTAGCAAGGGAGAAAGATTCATCTAACAAGAGCAAGGTTTGGATGATTGGCAGCAGACTGAAGACCAAAGGTCACCACTAAGCACTCCATCATCAGAGAAAGGGACCCTCAAAGGTTCTACCAAATTGTGAAGAGCCACACATCTTACCAAAGGAGGGATGAGGCCTTTACAAGGGGACCTTACATCATAGGGAAGAATGGAAGTGATCAACACCTTCCATGTTTATGAAATAAGAGAATCTATCTAGAAGCTCTGCCTGCAAACCCTAATCTTAACACCTAATTAACACTACACCAAAAGAAGGGAAGTCTTCACATCCAAGATTCTTCAAGCATTCCATGGTAGCCCAAGCTTGTCTTCAACATCATCCAAGAGCAAGAGAGGCAAAACCCTAATCTAAGGGAACTAAAGAAATCAATCTAATTGAATTAGCAAGTTAGGATCACCTAAAACCTAGTACTAAAGTTAATCCTAACTAAAATACTAAAACCAATTGTAAAATCCTACAAAATAACTATGGGACCCTAGTTCAATCATGAATCTACCATACAAAATCCAAAGGTTGAATCATCCACCAAGTCCTAGAAATAAAACCTAGATCACAAGGTACTAAGCATAAACCCTAAAAATAGAGCACCTAAAGTTTCAACTTAAAACTACCACCTAACTTCATCACAAAAATGTGAGAAAAATCTAAGGGGAACATGCATATCTAGGCTAGCTACACACAAAAAATCAAGTCAAGAATCATCACCAAATGCTCAAACAAAATTCAACAAAACAAGGTATCAACCATGGCTATTTTAATATAAATTAATATTCAAAAAATGCAAATAAAATAAAAAATGCATGAATTCTTAATATTTTTAATCTACAAAATTCTAGATTCAATCATGAATCATGGAAAAAAAGTTTGGAATTAATTGAGTTAATTTCCTATTTTTTATGAATTAATCTCTAAGTCATATGAAATGCACAAAATAAAAGAAAATAAAAGAAATTAATAAAAACGCGTGGTAAATAGCAATCCCAAGCAGTTCATTTCTTGAGTTGGGCCCAGGAGGGGGTGTGGATAACAAGGACTTCATAGCCCCAGGCGCTTGGATCCACTTGCATTTTCTTCAGCAATTAAAATGAAAGAAAAACACACACAAGCCATGGTTCGAACTCATGCTCACTCAGTCCATTCAAAGAATAAGTAAAACAGTGAGTTTTGGGGGAGGGGTACGTGGCACAACACACATGCTTAGATCAATGGACCAAGTCAAGTCTTCAGCCTGAATGGAGGGTGGAGATTTCATCTTCCCCAATTTAAACCTGAAACCTGCGCGCGAACCAGCCATCGCCAGTGGCTTTTCCGGCCACCCCTGTAGCACCCTAACTTCCTCTACAGCCAACCATTTGCCACGATTCCTGAATGAATCTTGACCAGAATCTTCCCAGCAATTCAACCATACCAATTATTCGTCCTCAGAACGCATGAATCGCGAAATATCAATCTCAACCAAAAATGGCATCTGACCTAAATCATCTCTAATCAAGCAATTAAACACCCTAAATCCAACTACTCATCATCAGGATCCTAACCGCATATGAATTTCTATCTATCACTGCCTAAATCATACATAATCAAGAAATTCACCAACCTGTGTTCAAGCTTGCAACAGAAGTGGTTCTTGCACGATTCAACCTCCACAACAATCCAGATTCACTCCAAATTTCCCTCTGAAGCTAATGCACACCTCAAATTGGCTTGGTTCTTCCTTGAATTGAAAATTCGATCTCAACTTGCATTCATGAAACTTTGATCTCCCTCTCTGCAACCAGCTTCAATTCCTTCCAAAAAAATGGCTGAGTTCACTCAATGACTTATATAGAAGTGATTAGGATTGTCTAGAAACTTCTGGATCCATCCAAATGAGATTTTGGATTTTCAAAATCTCTTCAAAATCTCATCCATGGCAATCACTATTCTGACTCCCTCTTGGCATGGCTATATGTGTAATCAAGTTCTCATGAGATTTTGAATGAGTTTGATAAGTTATCTTCCTTGTTTGCAAGCCAAAGGTATGAATTGGATATGTTGCTTCATCATGAAGAAATGAAATGGAATGTTATGCAAATGACCCCAAATCAAAATTCTAACATTGCCATTGTTTCTAAAATCATTTTTCCGATCAATTTGACCTATAATTTTGTTTCATTTGGTCACAAAATGAATTATTTGAATTTTTGGCCATTAAATCCTTTTAATTCTTTCTTTTTCTCAAAATTTCTTGAACCAAACCTCTCTTTGAGCCATTTCAATGCCTCCTTGATACATGGTCAAGGTTAAAACCCCATTTTGAGCAACTTTCTAGTTGAACAAAATTTCATTTGAGACATCTAAGTTGGTGAAAATGGCCTATGATCACAAATGACCTATAATCACCAAATGTCCAAAATACCCTTGACTTGTCCAAGCCATAAGTTGAGGTCTACAAATCCTATCAAGGACTTCTAGTACTCTATAGAAATCTAAGAGAATAAGGAACAACATTCATGTTGACCAAAAGTTCATAGGAATCATCCTTCTAGGGCAAAAGGGTCATGCAAGTTGGGTAACTTTCAAGCTCCAAATTCACATGCCTCAGATGACTTGTAACTTGTCAAAGCCATAACTTGAGTTCTACAAATCCTATCAAGGACTTCTAGTCTTCAAATTAAAGCTACGATCATGCTCTACAACAATCATTTTGGGGGCAAGATGAGATGACAATCACATCTTGAGCTAAATTTCCTTGAAGATGGGGGTCAAACTAGGGGATTTTACACTGTCAAGCCTTAGAAACCCTAGCTTGAAACTTTTCAAGCTCTTCAATCATGATGAGTCAACCTTGGAATCATCCTTAGAACATCTCATTGCATCAATCCATGATCACATGGCTCTTGAATTAGGTCTCAACCTTCTTCAAATCATCAGTTGACTTAGGGTTGACCCAGTCAAACCCTAATTGCACCACTCATGGCTGAGCCTTCTTAATCTTGCACAATGACCTGTCTAGGCCTCAAAGTGATCTTCAAAACTTATCATGAGCTCTCTCAAGACCTCAAGTCTAATTTCATGGCTTCAGAATCATCTGATGACTTCCCACAACTCTCAAGTTAGGAGACACACATACCTGGTTTCAATCACTCTCTCTGAGGATCTTCTAACTTCTCTGACAAGGATATCAACCCTTGGGCACCTGAATAACCTTCTTAGCTAGCTTCAAACTCTTGTGTAGCCCTTGATTGGTAATCATACCACTTGATCTCCTGCCTACCTGTCAATGAAATGCAAATGATAATGCTAATGTGAATGAAATGAAACATGAGCTAGGTGAAGATATGTTGGGCAAATTTTGGGGTGCAACATGACACTCTAGAGGAAAAATCTCTTCCCAAAGGGGCAGAAAACAACTCTATTGGGGAAATACAGAAGGGCACAAACTCTACTGAGGACCAGGCTAAAACTGAAAGATGACCTCTATGATTTTCCTCGCCATAGTTTCGAAATCTTCCCTCATCTTCTCATGGAGTTCATCTCCTTCTTCCGACTGGTCAGGGATATCATAAACCTAATTTTATTTGTTGAAGTATGGATGTGTGTGTGTTTGCACAGAAGTTGGAGTGTAAGTAGGGATAGTATGAGGAAAATCAACATTCATAGGAATAGTTTGCTCACGTATCTGCTGAGTAGTCTTCATAGTGACTGGCGGTGAAACAAAGTTAAATGGGGGTCCAAAGGGTGGATCACTGGTGGCAATAGTTACAACTGGTGTCGGCTTCATCATTGTGGCATTGATCTCGGAAACCACAGTCTGTTGAGTGTCTATCTTTGCACAGATCACTTGTAACATCTCCATCATTTGGCCCATGCTGCCTCGTATGTCATCCAACTCATTGTTGCCTTTGTCAAACTCTTGATCCTGCTCACCCATTCTCCTTTGAGCTTGAGCTCTTGTGTTATAAGGATGCAGAGGACTCAGTGTGATAGGCTGGAGGTAAAATGACACAGATAAGCCACATAATGTGTATGCAATGCATATGATGGGATGATGAGATGATGCACAAGTAACACATACACAAGTATTCACATAGTCATATATATAATGTGTATGCACACAAACAAAGGTCCTAGGTTTCGGTTACGAGCATGGAGCCATGGTATACCCTTCCCAACTGACATGTATTATGGGTTATTTGTACCTGCACAACGGGTTCTACAAAGTTCCCAGAGCCATCGATAAATCTTTCGGATATTATCAACCTACATGACTACTCATGTGAGTCATAAATATTCTCAATATAAACTCGTTTAAGTGTAGTATCATGTATCAACCATTCGGGACTACTCCCTCACAGTCATCGCACTACGTCCTAAAAAGGCCAAGTGGGGTAAGTGGACAACTAAAGGTCCTCAGTTTCACGGACTCCAAGGTCAGAAAAAGTAATGACGTATGACTACTCGTACACCACTTGTAATCCCAAAGGGGCCTCAACTGAGTGTGGTTACCTCATATGTCAAACATATTAGGACTACTCCCAACCGTCAACTATTTATCATACCACAATCCTATCATAGGTATATCATCAAGTCCGAGCTAGGACTTATCTCACCTCTCAAGGTAGAAACCCAATGCACATTTGCAACACAACAGGTATAATATACAAATATTCACAAATACACATGTATAAAACAAACAGACATGTACAAAACACAACTGCAAACAAGGTGGGCTTAACCCTCAGGAATATCCCCAGTGAAGTTGCCATTTATGTTGCAGTGAGAATCAGATATCAAGCTATTAATTAAATTGAACCATAAATCTTTAAATATTCACCACCGAGCTTTGATTTATCCAAAGGAAAGGGTAAAGATCAAAGAAAATTCTAAGTGCGCTACCTAACAATGAAGCTAAGAGATCGGGGGTTCAGGGGTTGGTTATACTAAGGGAAGGTATTAATACCCTAATTATATGTAGTATTCTACAAGAGCCTCTTGTTTGGTAGTTGTGTTATGCTAATGTTTATCTGCTAATGGTTATGTGCTAAGGTAAAGACCTATGGGTATATGCACTAAGTATGCTCGCCATGACGTCACATCTCGTGCCTACGTATCCTTACAAGGATGGAATTAGAGCAACCGTAGTTCTCCTAACTAGGGAGAGAACTCTTGACTATGGTCAAGGTTCAAGGGGAATAAGTATCCATAACAATGATACTTATGTAGAGTTAACAAACTTTCTAAGTCTATGTTGAAATACTAACTAGGGGTTTTGACTTTAACAAAAGCCAAAAGGGGAAAAGTGAATACCCAAAACAATGGTACACACATAGAATTAAAAAACTCTAGACCTAAGCTCTAAGTTATAGGACTTCTAACAAGGTGTGTTAAAGATCTTAACTTGACAAAGTCAAAGGGGTAGGGGTTTCTAACTTAAGGTTAAGTTGAAAGTCCTAATGACTCTAACAAGGTCAAAGGGAGATGGAAATAAATGAGCTATCTATAATATTGAGTCAATAGAGAGACTTTCTATTGGACTTAGGAACACAAGGCAACTCTTTTAGGATGAGAGCTAACAAGCTACATCACTTGGGGGAAATTAACAAAGCTTGAGCACATATATACATTCATTCAAACATGATGAAGACATAAAATCATGGTAACAACCAAGAAAGATAAGAGCAAGCATGCGACAACATCAAGCAAAATAAATAACAAGGTTACAACCAAGTATTCATTCATGGAAGTTTAGATTTTAAAACAAGTGGTTACAACCAAAGATAAACATAGATGTTACAACATCTAAATGGCTATGTGTAGCACCCCAAAAATTCCCCATCTTCTTTTCTTATATCTTGGCTTATGTTTCATACCATCTTGCATTAGCACTTTTACATATCATTGATCTTAAACAGGGGATCAAGGTATCTTATCAAACAATCAAGGGCTCAAGATCAACTTTGTGTCAATCTCAAGTCAGAAGGTCTCCATCATCATCAAGGCATGTTAATCAACCACTTGGATAAAGGACATAAGCATTGGTTCTCCTCCTCCTATCTCATGGATGGCTGGCTAGGGTTTTGGTTCAAAGTAGGTTTGTGGTTGGTTCTGTAGGAAATACATGATTCCCAAGCTCAACACAAACCCTAGGGGTTCCCTACATAGAATATGTGTCATCATAAGCCATCACAAGAGCCTCAATAAGTGGGATTGGTTTTAGAATTTCATCTGGTCAACAAAAGTCAACTGTGGTTCAAAGGAGCCTAAATCTTGGATCTCAAAGTCAACTAAGGGCATGATAGTTTTTTTCAAGTGATTTCACGTGTTTGGAACAAGAAAAATTAAGAGGAAACATAAAATCATGAGATTAGGTGAATTAGGGTTTTGATAGAAATTTTTCTAAGTGTAAAAAATCCTAATTCTAGCCATTTTGAAACTTTCATAACTTGTTCATTTTTTACCCAAATGAGGGCAAACTAGCTATCAAATTGAAGAGGACATCATGAAATACGAGTTTGTAGAAGAAAGAATGTCCAAGAGATTCATGTTTTAAGAGATATAATAAGTCAAAGTTTGGAAAAGAGAGATTATGACATTTCTACACTTAGAAAATTTTCTAAGTATAGAAATTCAGTTTCATATGCCTACTTTCAAGTCCATTTTTGATGGTGATACAAGCTTCATTTGAACTTTCCTACAACATGAAAGTTGTAGAACAGCTCCCAAGATTTCTTTTGAGTACCAGAACTTCTCCATTGGATGTGTAGAACTCAAGTTATGATGCTCCCAAATTAGGGTTTCAAAGATGTCAAATTTGACAAGTTGTTAGGAAGATTTCTCAACCAAGTTTCCAAGGAATTTTTCATTTAGTTCTTGATCTCAAATGTATTTTCCCACAACATGAAAGTTGGGGATTATTCTTCAAGCTTTCCATCCATTACTAGATCACCCCTATTGGATCAAGACTCGACAAGTTACATGGCTTTAAAGTTAGGGTTTCCATGATGTGAAAAGTCCATAACTTAGAAATTTTCTAAGTCACTTTGGACAGATTTTGAGAAACAACTTTCAAACCATTTTTAATGATCATACAAGGCTTGTTTCAAGTTACCATCAACATGAGAAATGTTCATCATTCTTCCTACTTTCCATTGGTCACAAGAGTATCTCAAATGGAGTCATTTTCATCAAGATTTGCTCATGTAATATGGGATGATAAAAGAGGTTTCAAAGGCATTTTTACTAGCATGATGTTGATCCATTCTTGCAGCACAGAAAGTCACACGCATGCTTCCTCATTTCTTGCCTAAACCACTTCAAACATTACCATAAGTTATGAAACCATGCTTTGTACCTCATACACTACTTTTGAACTATTTTTCCATATAGAGAAAACAAATTGAAAACTTACCTAGCAAGAATGCTCCTTTCATTCCATTCTCTTTCTGATTTCCATTCACCACTCAAAAGGATAATGACAACACACCATGAATTATGCCAACCCGAGCCACTCTCTTTCTTTTCAAAAATTTCCAAAACCACTAACCGTTTGTTTTCACCATATTTAAAGCTTCTTAACCACATCTAACCTCAGTATATAAGCCAAAAACCCTAATAGAGGCAGCAACCACCTCATTTCCTGAAAATCAGAACCCTAATAGCCTTTTCTCCCTTAAATTTTTCTCTCTTCGAATCCTGATTTGCAAGACTTGTTTCTTCATTTTCTCTTCACTATCATCATATACTAAGCCCTGTCTTACTTCTGTATGCAAAGAACATCTTTTGTAACCACCATTGAAAGCACTACAGATTCAAATTTTCTCACCACAAGTTTGGATCTGGTTGAAGCTTTTCAGCAGCTTTTTGAGCAAAACAAGCTTTGATTTGTACTCTCCAAGGGATTTTGAAGCTTTCTAAATCATTTTCTAGAACTATTTCTTGCTAAGAAGAAGCAACAAACTTCCTCCGTTAGGTAACCTTGATGGCTTATTTCCCCTCATTTTAGACGCATGATAGGTTCATTCTAGGTACATCTGAAGTCCTACTCATGGTAGGCAATGTTTGCGTGGATTGTTGTTTTGTTTGTTTATTTTTCAATTTATGAATTCATAACTTTTCTATTTCGATTCACCATGATAACTTAATTATTTGAGAAGAATATTGTCATATTTGGAATCAGCATGAATTCTGAGTGGATGGGTGGTCTTGTTTCATGTTTCTGGGTGGTTTGTGGTTGCTCCGGCGAACAGTTGGCCGGAGAAGACGACCGGAGCTAGGGCTCCGGAGTCTGAAGGTTGGAGGAGGGCTTATATGGCATGCACACATTTTTTTAAAAATTTGATCGCGACTTTCTATGTCTAACTGAATTAACTGCAAGTGCACAGTCTATCGCGTAGTAATAATAGATATCGATCCCACAGGGACTTGTAATCAAGCTAGTATTTTCGGCTGTTACTGTGTTTAGCTAGGTTGGTAATGTTTTAGGGGAATAAAAGCAAAATAAGTGCGTAAATTGTAAGGGAACTAAAGCGTTAATTAAGGTATAAATTCTTGAATCGGTATGTAATATGTTAGTTCTTCAGGGATTCTACAGGTCACCGGTGTCTTTATGTTTTCAAAAATAGTTTAAGAAGAAAATGACGGTTTAAAGACCTTTGTCTCACGATGGTTGTTGACGCTAGTCGCAACTCTAAGGCGGGACGTACGCTGTCGCTATCCCGTTCGGGGTTAAAATTACTTTTTGAAAACTATTAAGTTCTAATTCCTTTTAAAGCGCTGTCGCTGTTTTTAAAATGAATGCTTAGTTTTTACTATCTGGACTTAACCTCAGCGGTCGCTTGTTGGTTCGTACCTTTATGAATTTCCCACTGTCGTGGCAAAACTGCTTTTAAATAAGTCCTCACTGTCGCGACGGACATTTATTTTAGAAAAATCGATTTAAAAACTGAAGCCATAAATAAGTTTTGAAAAGGAAGGTATACGCCGGTTAATTATCGAATCCCATCTGATTACTTATTACATACCGATTACTTAAGATTTAGCCGGACATGGAATATAAATTAACAACACGTAAATAATGGCAGAAAATAATAATATGCATTATAATGGGAAATAGAAATCAATTAACGATTAAAATAAGAACCTGTAAACAATTCGATTGGCTTTTGGGAAATCCTCCGAAATGACGGCAGGATTTAGTCTTTATGCCAATTACTCGTACAGAATAAAGTTTGGAAAGTAAAACAACAATTGCAAGGAAAGAAAAAGAAAGGAAACAAAATAACGATAAGAAAATGGGAAACTGAAAATTGCTCTGAAAGTAAATTGGCAGCACTTCGTCTCTTCAATGTGGCTCCCCTTTTCTGGTACCAACTCCCTCCTTTTATAGATGGGATTTCCAACGGTTTCTTTCCTCAGAAAGTGGGATTGATATCATAAAATATAGGAGTTAGTGGTCCAACGGAAACAAAGCGTATACGGTAACGACACTGGAATGTAAGTCTTCGAAGGCCTCTCTTTTATGCAAGCCAGTCCCAATCATGTTACTGCAGCTCGGCTTCAAGTTTCTCGCAACAAATTTTACCCGGCTTCGCTCTGGCACAGTCACATTAAGCTCGTTGTCCATACACGTTCATGGCATGAAAACCTGTTGGTGACTATGGTCTCTTTGCTAGTTTGATTTTTCTTTGCACATATGCTCATTCTGCTATAAATCTGCAAGAGTTTCGTACCGTTGGGCTAAATGCTCGGGCGAGGAGCACCTAACTTAGAAGGGACATGTCTCTATATTCAGGCTATATGGTTTTTCTTTTCTTTCAAGATTATTGAATTCATACTAGAGATCACACACTTATTTGCATCGGTTTCTTACTTAGAAGTGTTTAGGATGGTGCTGACTGCTCGTATAAACTACTGGGGGCTCCGTTCGAGTCGAAACTTGAGGCTTTGGTACGAGTAAGTAGTGAGACTGACTCGCATAAACCAGAGGTCTAAGGTGTCAGGGCGTAGAAGTTTTGTTAGAATTTTCTTCTCGGAAATTCCAAACTTGGTAAAGTTTAGGCGTGTCACGTGATGCTTTGGAGAGGATAAAATTTTCTTTGTATATGTCAGATAAAGCGCGGGGAGTTCACGTAACGGAGGGATATATATATATATATATATATATATATATATATATATATATATATATATATATATATATATATATATATATATATATATATATATATATATATATATATATATATATATATATATATATATATATATATATATATATATATATATATATATATATATATATGTATATATATATATATAAGAGCTTATTTGCCAAAATTAAACTTGCTTTAAATTGAAAATTTGAAAGAAAAAGTACAATCGGAAATGGGAAATAACAGGGAAAAGGGAAATAACGGTCCGCTCCCACACTATCTCAATCAGTGTCCTCACTGATTTGAAAGAATGCGGAAGGGAAAAATACAAAGGAAAAAAAACAAAAAGACAAAAATGAAAAATACTACTAGTCTCTTCCTCTTAATCGATCTCTACCTCTACCTCTGGCTATGCCGTCGCGTGCCGCGAGGTTCAAAGCTCCGGTGTGGAAGATGTAATCGCGGAGGCCGTCGACTCGCACAATAAGGTTGGCCATGTCATCGGCTAGGCCGGAATGGACGTCCTGGATCTGCTGCATAGTTTGCCTCATGTGACCGGTTTGTTCTCTCTGCCAAGCTTCGAATTCTTCAGCCCGTCAGTTCTGCTGTTCCATCATAAGCATCATCTGATTCTGCTGGTCAATGCAGCAGAGGAGGGCCTCGGATGTGTCATCAGTGGCAGGACGGCGGCGACGGCGCGAGGAAGGGCCTTCGGCAGCATTTGCTTGTGATGGCTCAGGCTGGTCGGCTCTGTCTAACTCCTCTTGAACTTCATCCCTGGGCTCGCGGGCAGTATCCTGAGTTGGGGCAGCAGGGGAAGTTGTATCGAAAAGCCAATTGGCTCTGTCCTGCGGATGCATTCGGGTGCGTGAAGGCATGATGATGCTCTGGATAATGAGGCCTCGCACTACCGGATGATATTTCCCATCTGCGCGGGATCTGATTAGGTGGGAGGCGCGGCAGTGGTCGGTGTCTAGGAAGACAAGGGGGCATCTGGTGGAGGGTTTGGAGGCAGTCGCCAAGGCCGAGGCCTAAGGCAATGGATGTGATGATGCCACCAAAATAGAAAGGTTTTGAGCCGCGGTTGCAATTGGCTTGAATGTGAGCCAAGAGGAACGGGGCGGCATTAACAGGTTCCGAAGCGAACACGCAACGGAGATAAAACAGCTCCTTCGAGTTGACCTTGTGGTTACTGTCACGAGCGAATATGATGTTGCTCAACACGCGATGAAAGTAGCGGATTGTTGGGTTGTGGATGTGAGTAGCATTCAGAGTGTCCCAACTTTCTAGAGTGGTGCCGGTCAGTCGGTTCCATAGAGGGAAAGCTTCTTGGTAGAACTGATCGGATAGGCGGCAGTGAGCATCGTCGCTGTGAGGGAACTGTAGAATGACGGCGATGCGGTCCTGGGGGACTTGATATTCGGTGCCGAACAAGCGGAAGCAGGCGGCGCTGGTAAGCTGATTGGTATCGTCGGGTGAAGTTACGTACGCGAAGGAACTGAGAAACTCTAGTGTGAGTTGCTCGTAGGTGGGTTGGGGATTGGTGCAGAGATGCCAGATGCCGGCTCTCTGTAACATCCAAGTTACGCCATCCAGAATTCCTAGTTCTGTCAGAGAATCCAGGTGAGCATACCGGGTCGGCTGAAGCGACCGTTGATGGAAAGCTATGTAGTTGGTCTGCTGCCTTTCGCCGACCTCGCCATCTCGGAAAGTGATATTGCTCAAGTCGGGGTTTGCACAATTTTGTCTGGCCATTTTTGTGAGAGAAGTGCAGAGGTTGAGAATAGAAAGTTTCTGTGGATGGTGAGGTATGGGAATGCAGAGGTTAATATATAATAGTGAATTGGAAGTTGAAATGGTGGAGGTTTAATGGGGGATTCAGAAGGTTTTTTAGTGGGGTTTAAATGTGGGAAAGTAGGGAATTTGGAGAGTGAAGGTGGAGAGGTGTG
Source organism: Lathyrus sativus (assembly GCA_963859935.3). NCBI lineage: Eukaryota > Viridiplantae > Streptophyta > Magnoliopsida > Fabales > Fabaceae > Lathyrus > Lathyrus sativus. Next base: position 36,031 of record CAWUDS030004305.1, read on the forward strand.
TAACCTCTGTTTTGACAGAATTGGGGTTTTATTCGCGTGACGACCGTCAGGGGTGTGTGACGGTCGTAATACGCGTGACAACCGTCAGGGGAGTGTGACGACCGTCACACCAGCAAATTCTGCAGAATTGCAGAAGTTCGCTTGTGGGGCGTTTTAACAGTGGAATATGTGATTTTTGAATTCTTTTGCAGTATGATAGACTGATAAAATAGAAAATAACATGAAACATAATTAATGGAGATACCTGAATGAAATTAAAATAACATTGAATCAAAAACGAGTTTAAAGTAATACAATATCCAAAAAGAAACAATTGCAAAATAAAAGAATGTGAAAGAATGTGAAATGAAGTAAACTAAAATTAAAGAGAAAACTAAAAATATCACTCCTTTGGTTTCTTCAAGTTGTTGATCTGCTGAATAACGTCATTAAATTGGTCGCTAACTACGTCCATGTAAGTAACGAAATCCATGTGAAGCTGCGTTAATTCATCTTTTATAGTGGTTACTTCCAGCTTGAGGTCGTCCATAGTTCTCAGAATAGTGTCCAACTTGCTTGTGTCTTGTTCAGGAGTGGGGTCAGGAAAGTTATGGTAGTTAGGAGGGGTCTCAGGATCTATCTCCACTTAGGACTCATAATCTTGGTAGTACAAATAGTCATGTGCTTCTGATATTTGATCAATGTCATACATGTAAGCCTGGGGTGTGGAGTGAGGTGATGGGGGTCCCATAGGCTCGTCCAATTCATAAAGCCAATTGTTCTTATTGTGGATACTTGTTAGCTCGTGGTTGGGCAATGTGAAAAGGTGGACAGGTTGATCAGCTATGAGGTATTCGTCGGCTCCTGGTCCTGAGGTACCTAAGATACGTCTGTTGAAGCAGAACTGGATGTCCATTGATCTGAGGTTGCCGAAACGAATAGCTTTGTTTACGTAATACCGCAGGCCAATTTCATGGGCGATCATGGTGACTAAGCCTCCTATTAAAATGGGTGAGTGAGGTTCTTGATTAAGGTGTGTAAATGCCCTCATCATAAAAGGGATAGCATTTAATGGGCGGCCTTGTGAAGCACAGAGAAGGATGAACAACTCTTCTTTTGAGACTGTTGTAATGTTTTCCTCCTTCCCAAAGAGGGTATGGGAAAAAATCCTATGGAAATAACGGAGGGCTGGATTGTGTATCTCGTTGTTGTGCATGTCATTCGGTTCAGGGTGATAGTTACCGGTGATGGTACCCCAGAATTGTTCTAACTCGAGATCAATATCCTCTTCAGTGGTGGTAAACACAAAAGGTCCGCTAGGGAAGCCTAGGATGTTAGCTAACGATGTACGATTGTGTGTTTGGTCCATTCCAAACATCCTAAAGGTTATCAGCTCTTTGGTGGATCCATTGCCATGTTCGGGTAAGTAACTTAAGGAGCTAAGGAATTCGAACGTGAGTTTGCGGTAGGTAGCAAATCGGGTCTTTAGAGCAGTTTGCTCCCAGCCTAATTGGTTAAATAAATACTGAATGCTATCCTGGATTCCTAGCTTGTCCATGGTGGGTCCATCATAGTACAGAGTCGAAGCAAAGCTTCTCTGAGTCAGTGCCTCAAATCTGGCCTTATGAGCTAGTCCTCTAAATACAACAATCGTAACGTCGATGTCAGCCATACTCGTTAGTCGGATAAAAACGGGAGAAAAGTAGAACGACTTTAAAATCCTGGAAAAGTTAAAATCACATTCACTCAGATCATATTTTTAAGAAGCAAAGGGTGATAAAAGAAGGAAAAATAGAATAAAATAAATAGTAGAAAAATAAGAAAATAGAAATTTATAGAAATTATAAGTTAAAAGGAAAACATAGTTTTAATAACTTTAGAAGGGAAAGACGGGAAAAATTGGGTTGCCTCCCAATCAGCGTTGTCTTTAACGTCAGAAGCCTAACGATAGCTTGGTTATAAGCTATTCGGGAAGCTCGAGCAATTTCATATTGCTCACGTGGTCACTTTGTTCATTTTGATTATAATGCTTCAAACGCTATCCGTTTACTATAAACGGTGCGTTGATTTGATTTCTGATTTCAACAACTCCACTCTTAAGGACTTTGGTGACCTCAAAGGGTCCAGACCATCTAGACTTTAATTTTCCAGGGAAAAGTTTTAATTTGGAGTTGAATAGGAGCACGACGTCTCCCACACTGAATTGTTTTCGGATCGAACGTTTATCATGCCATTTCTTGGTTCTTTCTTTGTAGATACATGCATTCTCGTATGCGTCCAATCTGAGTTCTTCCAATTCATGAAGGTTCAAGATTCGTTTCTCTCCTGCCGCAGTGTGGTTGAAGTTCAGCGCCTTGATAGCCCAGAAGGCTTTATGCTCTAATTCTACCGGCAGGTGACATGATTTTCCGTAAACTAGTTTAAATGGTGTGGTACCTATTGGTGTCTTAAAGGCGGTCCTATAAGCCCATAAAGCTTCGTTCAGCTTTGATGACCAATCTTTCCTGGAGGTTGCGACAGTCTTTTCCAAAATTTGCTTTATTTCTCTGTTCAAAACCTCCACTTGTCCACTAGTTTGTGGATGATACGGTGTAGCTACGCGGTGTTTGACTCCGTATTCGGAGAGGAGTTTGTCAAATATTCGCGATATGAAGTGCGAACCACCGTCACTAATGACGAGTCTGGGTACACTGAATCTAGGAAAGATTGTGTTTCTAAAGAGTTTGACGACTACTCGCGTGTCATTTGTTGGAGCGGAAACGGCCTCTATCCATTTAGATACATAATCGACAGCGACAAGTATATATTTGTTTCCAAAAGAAGACGGGAAAGGTCCCATGAAGTCTATTCCCCAGACGTCAAAGATTTCTACTTCTAAAATTCCTTTCTGAGGCATTTCATCGCGTCGTGAGATGTTGCCAGTGCGTTGGCACTGGTCGCATTTTAGTACAGCAATATGCACATCCTTCCAGAGGCTGGGCCAAAATAGGCCAGATTGTAAAATTTTAGCGCACGTCTTTGAAGTACTAGCATGACCACCATAAGGTGTTGAATGGCATTGGGAAATGATATCTTCTATTTCTTCCTCTGGGACACAACGGCGGTATAAGTTGTCGGCGCCTCGTTTGAAGAATAAAGGTTCGTCCCAGTAGTAATGCTTTAAGTCGTGGAAGAATTTCTTCTTTTGTTGATAAGTTAGGTCTGGTGGAAGCACTCCTACGGCCAAGTAATTAACGGTGTCGGCAAACCAAGGCAAGGTGCCTTGGGCATAGATAGCTTCCACAGCTTTTTTCAGTTTTGGTTCTTCCGAAGTTGAGTTGGACATATCGCTTTCCAATTTGGCTATCAGACGTTCGTATGGAAAGTCGTCATTGATAGGCACTGGTTCTTGTTTAATGCCCTCTATACGGGATAAGTGATCTACAACTACGTTCTCGGTCCCCTTCTTATATTTAATTTCTAAGTCGAACTCTTGTAATAATAGGATCCATCTCAATAATCTTGGTTTGGCGTCCTTTTTGCTTATTAGGTAGCTAATGGCAGCGTGATCTGTGTATATGATTAT
>CAWUDS030004306.1:0-97925 GCA_963859935.3 Lathyrus sativus
ATCATGGTAGCCACACTGAGCATGAGGATCGTACCCTGGAGTGTAAGGCTCTAGCACGGGCTTGAGAGCTTTCGGTTCCACCAAGGAATTCTGAACCAACAGTGGAAGAATCTGGCTATACGGCACAGGCACTGGATAGAAAGAAACATTCCTTTGTTCCACGTGGCTGCGAGGCCTTTTGTGATCCTGGGGCGGGCATTCCTTCCGCCCAGGAGCAAGAGGTCGTCGTTTCTGAATGGCGACGGTCTCTCGTTTAGGCGCTTGCATCCTTGAGCTTGATCCAGGTAGAAACTGCGAGCGAGGCGATTCAGTCACCAAAGGTCGCGGGACATATTCCAGATCTTTCTCAGCTTCAGGCAAAGGAGTGGAATCATCCACTTCTTCTGCAGGATACGGGATGAACTTTCCCGATGCTCTTATGCCGCCCGACACAAGCCTAATCGCCCTCGAGTCGATAAGGTCCTGGATCTTATTCCTGAGAGCCTTGCATGTTTCAACATGGTGCCCCGGTGCTCCTGAGTGGAAATCACAATGCATGCTTAGATCAACGTCTGGTGACCCCTCATCTGGTGGATTTGAGGTTCGAAGCTTGAGAACGCGGTTCTGAACCAACAGCGGCAGCAGCTGGGCATAACTCACAGGAAGTGGGTCCACAGCTCTATCAAGTAGCTTCTTCTTTTGACCATAACCTTCAGGATTATTCTGAGATGCTCGGCGTGGCTGATGACGAGACAGGCCTCGAGCTTCATGCTGTCTATGAGGTTCACTTGGCTTCGGCACAGGTGGCACTGACGGTAACGGAGGAAGCACTCTGGTCTCCTCTTCGGGTGCTTGACCATTCTCCTTATTTAGCATACTTCTCACCACTCCCATGAGAAAGCTCAACTGGTTCTGCAGCTGCTGATTCTCCTCTCTGAGCACTTGCTGGTCCAGACGCACTGCCTGTATGTCATTCATGACCTGCCCCAGCTGGCTTTGGATTTCCCCCAGTTCAGCTTGTATCTGCTCCATCAATCTGAGCTGCTCGATTTTGAGTCAAACCTGCAAACACAAAGGTTAGAAGACAAGCCCCGGCTTCTGCCATGCAAGATGAATTATGAGTGTCTGTACGTTCAGGAGATCACCCCTGATTTTGGTGTCAACGTGCCAACATAGTGTCAATGCAATGATAAGACTGGATCCATTCATGGAAGAAAATATCTCATATTGCTCGGGACACCAAGATCAGGGTACGAAATGCGCCTACAGCACAGACACATGCTAATGGAATGCAAACATGAATATGAGAGCTAATGCAAAATGCAGTCATGCAACAATATATCTAGGTGGCTGCTGTGGAGATCCGATGTCAACAGTCACTGATGAGAAGGAAACCCCGGTGTAAAACCACTGATCTGATCTGCTGAGAATAACCATCTGATAGGATCGAGATCAAAATTCTGCTCTGTCAAGAGTAAGTGCCTGATAATAAGGACAAGGACCCCGGATGCAAGATCAAGGAATATCTGTTGATGAAGTCTTTGGACCCCAAATCAAAATCTGTCCTCTCAAGAACAAAATACAGCTGCTGAGGAGATCTTCAAACCTCACTCAAAATCTGCCCTGTCAAGAACAAACAACAACTGCTGACGAGATCCTCAGACCCCACTCAAAAATCCTCTGATAACAATACCCTGATCAAAGCCTGCTCTATCAAGAACAGACAAACATCCGATGATAAGATCCTCTGATCAAACCCTTGCTCTATCAAGAACATATCTGCAACTGAGAACCCAACATAACTGATTCACTGTCAAGAAAACCAGGTGGTCTGGAGGTCAAAGTTTCTGCAATATCCCAACCCCACTCACAGGTATGATGGACCTAATCCACGAACAAAGGTACGGCATCCTATGCGGTCGTCAGCGTCACAGACATTCATGAGTGACAATACGATTCCCAGAAGGAGTGCATCGTCAAGTCATGAAGAGGCCTCTCTTAGCTGACTTCCAAGTGATCGGTCCCCAGAGTCGACAATCCTCACGTCTGGACTCCCCCTCAGATCCTCAGGACCGGAAAGGAGCACCTCTGCAAGAATCTCGTCTGAGCACAGATTTTCGTAGGGAACTGTGCCTGCTCAACAGACAGGTTCGTCTACTACTTCTCCGCAACTATATCTAGGTGTGTACTCAAGCCCAGGTCCGGCTTTTCACTCACAGTAACATCCCTCTCCCACAGCAGCACAGATAATCATATCAAACTGGAAATAAAATGCGGGAAATAAAATGCGGGAAGTAAAGTGCGAGAAATAAACGCAACCCAACAAGTAAGCACACAAACGCTAGGAGTGACTCGCGTAGGGGATGGGAAACGGTCCCAACATAAGGGATGGGAAAAGTCCCTAGATGCTGTGAGTCCCCAGCAGAGTCGCCAGCTGCTGGGGACGGTCCAGACAGCTAGGAAGGAAAATCCAAGGCGAGACTCGCATAGGGAAACACCTGAAAGCGTCCCCAGCAGAGTCGCCAGCTGTCGCTTGCGCGAAAATAAGGTGCCGGCATGACAGAAGAGTCGCCACCTTTCGTTATTTATCCCTCAGAGCGGGAAAGGAAACGATCGAAAAACCTGACGAAAAAGGGTAAGACAAGGTCATCGCAACCATTGTCTGGGTTCGGGAGTCGGTTACGCAAGGGGAAGGTATTAGCACCCCTCACGTCCGTCGTACTCGACGGGATCCTCGCTTGTTTGTTTACTTGGACGGTTGGTTATAATCTATCTACCTATCAAGGCTGGCTTGAAAAAAAAGAAACGAAAAATGACTCGGCAAAGCGTCGCGCTTTATGCCTACGTATTCCCATCAGAGAATGAGAAATCAGAGTCAACGTAGTTCGGCCTACGAAGGATTACGGGGGAAGGTTGCTCGCTAGGACATCGCATCCTATGCCTACGTACTTTCATCTGGTTGATGAAAGATCAGAGCAAACGTAGTTCGAGAAACTACGAGATAAAAGACTCAACTAGGAGGGAGACTATCAAGTCCTACTGTTATCATGCCATGGATTCATCCTATGGTTGAGGTTTGAACAGGGAACTCCTAGAAGTTGTCATGCATAGGTTTCAACCTAAAAGTCTATCATCAAATCCTCATCAGAAGAAATGAGTCCTAAGGGATCATGTCAATGATACATAGAATACAGACAAAAACATCAGCTTTAACAGTAAAATGCATGCAATGCAAGTGAGGGAGGAAATGTGTGTGGGTTTCAGCCTCCACAAGCTCATCTCGACCTCAAGCCAGTCATGAAATAACAGTAATCATACTGAAGATAATCAACATGCTATCAAGCAAGGAACAGGTAAAGAAATGAAGTGCCATCAGGCAACCAACACACTTGAGAAAGAAAGGATCTACTCTCCTATCCTAACCCTAATCACAGGATCTGAGCCAAATCTAAGCAAAGCTCTCAAGCAAAAACCTAAACAAGAGAAATCATTCCCAGTCTTCAAGCTTCAGAATAAGCTTACCAAAGAAAGGGAGCTAAGCAAGCAGACTCATAGTGTCTTCCTCTGGAAAGCACTAGGAGGTGTATACTCAGGAGTCATACCCTATGTGGCTCAACCACTGTGATCAGTTTATATTCCTTCCTCAGGAGAAATTAAACTCACAAGCAGGCTCCAACATCACTGGATATTTAGGAAATCCTATCTCAACTAGTGGAACTAAATGAACAGACTCGTAGGACCATCCTCAGGAAAGTACTAGGAGGCTTCCACTTAGGAGTTGTATCCCATGTGGCTCAACAACATGTGATCAGTTTACATTCCTCCTCAGGAGAAATTAACACACAAGTTGGCTCCACATCATTGGATACTTAAGAAATCCTAGATAAACTAATGGAACTAAGTGAATAGACCCATAGGACCTTCCTCAGGAAAGTACTAGGAGGCTTCCACTTAGGAGTTGTATCCCATGTGGCTCAACAACATGTGATCAGTTTACATTCCTCCTCAGGAGAAATTAAACTCACAAGTGGCTCCAACATCATTGGATACTTAAGAAAGAGGTGAGAAGGAAGGATTAAAGTCATTCATAGTGCCTTCCTCAGGAAAGTACCATGAACTTCCTTCAAACTTCAGGATCTCAAACCTCACAAACAGGGGACAAGACAAGCTCTGGGTCTCTGAATCTTGATCTACAATCTTCTCTCCATGATGCTCTCCATCAAAGTCTTCAAGGCAACACAAGCCCCTCAACAAATTCCTCAGAATGAACCCCACAGATGAACAGATAACCCATTGAACAGATCAAATCATCAGGCAACTTCAGAAAATACCTAAAAATACTAAACTAATGGGAAAAATCTACCAATTATTCACAAGGGTCCTCAACACCTACTCATAACATCTACAAAGGTCTCTACCTAAGAATCAAGAAAGAACTCAATCAAAGAAAATGATTCATCACCTAGACACAATCTAAACCCTAATCAGGATACCCTAAATCAACCCTAATTAAACTAATCAAAATAATTCTAAAAAATCTAGAAAAAATCCTATGGGGAACTATGACTCATCATCTAATTGCATAAAAAAGAATGGGTAAAAAAACCCTAAGGGATGGTCCTAAACAATTCTTACAAATCAAGATACAAAATTAGACAATTAAAAAGCTATTTAATTGGAAAATCTATTAAAAATATTAAACATAAAAATAAAAATCTCATTTTTATTTTTATAATTCTCTACACATTTTCATCTGGTCATAGAAAAAAGAAGGATCAAAAAAAACATTTTTTATCATTTTTTAATGAATTTTACAAAACAGAAAAATTAAAAAAGAAAATAAAAGAAATAAAATGAATTAAAGGGGAGGGGGGTCAGAATAGTAATACGCGCTAGTTAAAACTGACTGGGCCAAATAAAAGGGGGGTGGGAATAGAATTCTGGGCCCAGAACGCCCTTTAATGAAACGACCGTGTTTCATAAATTCAAATCTTCCCTCCAACTTTCAGAATTAACCACAGCCGTTGGATTGGAATAAAATGTCAAACATGTGAGGCTGATCCAATGGCTACGAACCCTTCTTCTTCCTTGACTAAACCCTAACCTGCAAACCCCTCTTCCATGGCCGAAACTTCTAGCTCCTCTAACTCCCTCCACACGCCATGGTTGGACTCGATTCCAAAACAAGAAATGCCCTATTAAACGCCTAGAATACAATGGTACGAGTAGTTTTCACCGATTCGACCTAGGTTGTTCTAACAGAAAGCATCAACACCATGGCACCACCATATTCCAACTGCTATCAAACTTCATCAAACTCAAAACTAAAGGTCTACAGATGTTCTACGCGCGACCCTTGCTATTCTAAACCAATTCATGCTAACTAGAACTCAATAAAACAGCCAGCTATGGAAGATTAAAGATTCATGGTTTTGGTGTGAAACCTCACCAATCTTGCTCTAATTCAAGGAAAGAATCCTCTACCCTAGTGAATCATCTCTATGCCTAAAGAACTAACCAAAACAGCATAATTTAGGAGGTATATGGTGAAGAAGAAACCTGTCAAGAAGTTATGGTGCAGTGGTGTAGGGCACGATTTAAGCCTTGAAATTTGCTTCTAGATAATCCTTGATGATCCTCAACCTTCTGTTTGCAATGGTAATGAAGGAGGTGGCTGGTAGTGGAAGATATCTTGGATTGCTTCAGCTTGAAGAAATGGCTTCAATGGCTATGTATCTCTCTCTCTCCTCTGACTTGGCTCAAGTTTCACCACCTTCTAGACTCTCCACAATGTACTCTTTTTATAACAATCATTGGATGCTTCTAGATTCATCTAGAATGGTGTGGAAAGTTCATGAATTTCTCCTTGAATGAGAAGTTGAAAATATCATATCCCTTGCCTCATGCATGGTAATTTGGTCTCAAAATGTCCTTATGTGAGTTATTGAAGGAGGATGAGTGAAAAACAAGTGCATTTTGGCTTGTGTAGGGTTTTGCAAAGTTGCCCTCTTATGCAAGCAACAAATTTCCAAAGGAACCTCATTTTTTAAGCCTCAAATGAAAATTCTACTTAAACCAAGTTCTCAAAATAGTTTTTCCAATCAAAATGATATATTGGATGACCTATTTTGGATTTGTGGATCTCCCAAATCACTTTTCAATTTCAACTTTTCAAAGTTATAAGTCATTTTTAGTTCATTTTTGACCAATCATGGAATCTTGTGCTATGAGCTTTTTCAACAATTTGTGACCTTCTTTCTAGACTTAAAATCACATTTTGAGCAACTTTCATGTTTTGAGTTTTTCCATTTGAGGCTTGGAAATAGGAGTTTTAGGCATTGGCTAAAATGACCTATAACTGACAAATGACCAAAATACCCCTGCCTTGTTCAAACCATAAGTTGAGTTCCACAAATCCAATCAAGGACTTCTACCACTCAAATTAAAGCTAAGAAGATCCTCTCCAACATTCATGTTGACCAAGAAATCATAGGAATCATCCTACTAGGGCAAAAGTTGTCTGCAAGTGGGGTGACTTTCAAGGACCCAGATTCACACACCTCTGCTGACCTGTAATTTGTCAAGACCATAACTTGAGCTCTGTAACTCCTATCAAGGACTTCCACAACTCAAATTAAAGCTTAGAACAAGCTCTACAACATTCATGTTGTGGGGAAGATGATATATCAATCACATCTAGGGATAAAACTTCCTGGAAGATAGGGATCAAATTAGGGTTTTTTCACTGACAATCCTCAGAAACCCTAACTCAAAACTTCTCAAACTCCTCAATCATGATGAGTTGGTCTAGGAATCATCTTTATAACATCTCTATGCATCATTCCATGATCTCATGGCTCTTGGATTAGGTCTCAACCTTCTCCAAATCTTCAGCTGATCTAGGGTTGACCCAGTCAAAACCCTAATTCTACCATTCATGGTTGAATCTTCAGAATTCTTGCATAATGACTTCTCTGGACTTCATGATGGCTATCAATACATCTCATAGGCTTTCTCAAAACATCAAGTTCTTTCTCAAAGTCTCAGAATCATCTGAGGAGCACCCACAACTTTCAAACTGTGAAGCATACAACCCTGGTTTCAACCCACTTCCTCTGAGGATCTCTTGAACTCTCTGATGAAGGTATCAACTTTCAAACACTTGATGAAGAAATAATTGTTGGTCAAATTTTGGGGTGCAACACCGAGGTATGATTGGTTCATTATTATATTTGATGAAAATTCATTCTGACGTTATGTTTAGCGTTTCTCTTTGTACACGGCTTCAAGAAAATCCAAAGGAATCACATCTTGCCTCCATGAAGAGAATCATGAAGCACCTATAAGGAACAACAAACGTCGGCTTATGGTATCCAAAAGGTAGTGTATGTGACTTAATTGGTTATTATGACTCAAACTATGCAGGATGTAAAATAGTTCGGAAAAGCACAAGCGGCACATGTCATATCCTAGGAAACTCTCTCAGATTGTGGTCCTGCAAAAAGCAAGCATGTGTGGATCTTATTACAACTAAAGAAGAATATATTACAGTAGGAAGTTATTATGCATAAATCATCTAGTTAAAGAAACAACTTTACGACTACGATATAAACCTTGGATGAATTTTGTTGAAGTGTAATAATGCAAGTGCAATCAACATAACCAAAAATCTAGTCATGCACTCGAGAACCAAACATATAGACATTTGACATCATTTCTTACGAGATCATGTGCTTAAAGGTGATATGCAGAAACAAAGTCTTCAAATTCGCTATTGATCAAGAGGAAGTTATCAAAGCTAGGGGGAGCATTTACTAAAGAGCTTTTCAAATATTCTAAGAGATTCAAGCACTTCAAGTTTCAATGGTTGTCATCATAAAAAGGGGGAGATTGTGAAGTAAAGCTTCTCCAACATTGTGTTTTGATAAAGACAAGTATACTTTCTCAAGTTCATGTGCATTATCAAAGGATGAGAAAAAGCTCCATTATTCAAGCTATGGTATCAAGACTTGCATCTGAAGCAACATTTTCAAGATGATCTTGAACTTTAGGAGATTGATCACTTCATTAAGGTACAAGTTACAATTGATCATGTGTCTTACCATAGTGCTCAAAAATTTCATATTCAATTCATCTTGATGCATAAAAATATTTTTGATAACTCATGTTTATGCACCATAACATTTCTTAAAGTATTTTGTAAAGCTTCTTCAGGTGTAACCGGTTACACATTTCTATTAACCGGTTACCAAAACAATTTTTTAAAACATTTTAAAAAAATGCATCAGGTGTAATGGGTTAACCAATTTCTGTTAACTAGTTACATGTTAACCGGTTAACCAAAACCTATAATCGGTTACACCTTTAAAAAAACTCAAATTTCATAAAATGCTTCAGCTGTAACCGGTTATGATTATGTGTTAACAAGTTATCACTACAGTAGTGACATTTTTTGGCTGAAAATCTGATTCTAACGGGTTCTAAATTTCACCTACCAATAAAGGCAATGGTTCATGGTATTATATTAATTCCTACAAGTATGATTCATGTATAAATACCTAAAGTTTTATATTTTGAAAACACACCTCTATCATTACAATTTAAACTCAAACTTTCTTCTTTCAAAAATAAGTGCCTTGTGTCTTAAGATTTTGAGTAAACCTTTCTACATTCATTTTCATTGCGTTCAATCAAAAGTTTCATCATTTTTCATTTGAGGAATTGTGTAATAGACTTGTTAATTGTATACTTGAAATGGAAGATAAATTCAAGCGATTGATAAACATCTTACAACTTCAAACTTCTTGTAAGAACTCAGATTTGTGTGAATACCTTATTGTCCAGGCTTGCTGGAAACTAGAGAGTGAAAAAGAGAGGATTGTTTTCTTTTTCTACTTTGTAAATCATAAGGGAATGTTCCTTATTTATTAAGTTAGTAACTTGTGTATAGATACTAGGTTTAGGCTTGTACAAGGTTCTAAAAAATATTGAAATCTCCTACTACGTGAGGGGACTAGAGTACTCTCATATTGTGAGGGGAACAAGGATATATAACCGGTGTTCTTTACTTTTCTGAATTTTACCACTTTCTCATAATAAAAAATCATCAGCAAACCAAAAAGTTAAAGTAACATTTCACTAAACCCAAAATCAATCAAAGTACCTAATTCACCCCCTCTTATGTGCACCATAAACTTACAGAAACATTTGAGAGAAACAAAAGTATACACACAAGGAAATTTTGTTTATACACTTTCATAGAAACATTTTTATGTGTAAATCTTTGTAATACATTTGTGTAATCTACTTTCATAGAAGCATCTTTGTAACACATTTTGTTTCTCAACTTTGAGTTGTATTTCCTAGAGAGACTGGGGTATATTTAGAATTTCTCAAGAAGACATTGATAGTTTGTCTTTGTGGTTGTGATCATGTTTGGTTATAGTGGATTAAGTCCTTGTGATATGGCGAAATCACCTTAGCGGGTGGACTGGAAGTAGCTTTGTTAACAACGAACCATGATAAAAATATTTGTGTTCGTTATTTTTATTCTAATTTCTCTCCTTGTTGTTTTAGGTAGAAAAATATTTTCATTCTAGAAGCCCAATTCACCCCCTCTTTTTCTTGTGTTTCTGTAACCTTCAATTGGCATTAGTTCTCTGATTCTGGTATTGATTGTTTATCAAACACTTCATCGTGTCAAATAAATATCCATATTTTTAAAACACAATGGCAAGATTCACTGCACCAGTTACACCCGTTGCTAACAATGGCAGAGATCACTATAGTGTCAAAACCCCAGTTTTTGATGGAGGAAAATTTGACTATTGGAAAGACATAATTGAAAGTTTCTTTCTTGGTCATGATATGGATCTATGAGATTAGGTATTTCATGGCTACATTCATCCTGTTGATAATTATGGTAAAAAAAAAGTTAGAAAGAAAAGTGATGACTAATAAACAAAAGAAAGATTACAAAAATCATCATAAAGCTAGAACCATTCTGCTGAATGCTATATCATATTCTGAGTATGAAAAGATCACAAATAGTGACACAATTAAGCCTATATTTGAATCCTTAAAGATGACTCATGAAGGAAATGTTCAAGTACAAGAAACCAATGTGCTTGCCTTGATACAAAAATATGAAGCCTTCAAAATGGAGGATGATGAAACAGTTCAGAACATGTTCTTACGATTTCATATACTAGTTGCATGACTGAAGGTTTTAGACAAAGGTTTGTTAAAAAGATTATCAAAAGCTTACCCAAGAGACGAAGGCCTATTGTCTAAAGATCTAAATAACACCTCTCTTACAGAACTTGTAAGTTCTTTAAGAAGTTACAAGATAGAGCTTGAAGAGGATGAGCCTTAAAGAAAAGTTAAATCTATGGCTCTAAAATCTATGGGAAAGTCTAAAAATATTAAATCTCTTCAAGCTGAAGAAGAAGAGGAATCTGAAGAAGATTCTGAAGATGAAGATGAGTTTCCTCTTCTTTCCAGAAGAATTAACCAACTATGGAATAATAGAAAAAGCAAGTTCAGAGGATCAAGAAGGACATGTGGTCGCTTAGAGTCTACATCTGGATTGAAGAAGTTAGATGCTAGTAAAGACATTATTTGTTTTGAGTGCAAAGAATTAGGTCACTACAAAAATGAATGTCCTATGCTGATAAAAGACAGACCAAAGAAGAAAGTATTTAGAGGGAAGATGAAAAGTCTGATGCCTACCTGGGAATATTATGAATCCTTAAAAGATAACTTTGAGGAAGAGCAAGAAAATGTGGCGTTGATGGAACGCGTAGAAGCATCGGATGATAAGACACAGTCAGAATCAGAATTAGAATCTGAGTCACACTCTAAAGAGATATTTCCAGATCTATCTTGTTCTGAATTAGAATCTTGCTTATCTAAAATTCTGGAAAAGTATCAGAAGCTTCAGAACAAATACAAGGGTCTAAAACAAGCCCATGTATATGAATCAAAAGTACATAGTAAGCTTAAGAAAGAATTCTCCACTCTGAATGAAGAAAATTTTATTCTTAAAAATGACAACTCTGTCCTTTAAAGTAAGATTTCTAAACTCGAGGAATAAATTGTTTCAGAAGCTTCTGTGGATTCTAAAAATGTCATAAATAAATATGAAAAATCTTTTCAGATATTTCTGGATAGAAACATAAATAAAAGTAAAATGGCTTCAATGATCTATGGAGTTAGCAGAAATGGAAGAAGAGGAATTGGTTATGTGCCTAAAGAAAAACCTATTTTAAAACCAAAACAAAAACCAAAAGCTCTTTATTCCTGTCTCTCTTATGCACATACACAAAATGAGTATTCTGCACAAAGATCCAAGTTTGCTAAGAACTCTAGGAGAACTAACTAGAAAGGACCCAAAAAGATGCAGGTACCTAAGAACAATATAAATATATGTCACAGACCTCCTTATCAGCATAGTTAAGACACCAAACATGGTACCTGGACTCTAGTTGCTCACAACATATGACGGGAAGAAGACATATGTTCCAAGACCTGAAACTTAAGCCTAGTGGCTTCGTGGGTTTCACTGGTAATAAGGAAGGGAAGATTATAGGCTCTGGAATAATTGGTAATAGTTATCTCCCTTCTATTACTAATGGTTTATTAGTTGATGGGTTAATGCATAATTTATTATCCATAAGTCAATTAAGTGACAATGCTTATGACATAATATTTAATCAAAAGTCTTGTAAAGTTGTTAGTCCGAAGAATGACTCTATTATTCTCAATGGCAAGAGGAAAATAACATTTACAAAATTAGAATTTATAATCTTAAAAATCAAAATGTTAAATGTCTCATATCTGTTAATGAAGAGCAATGAATCCAGCATTGACGATCAGGCCATGTTAGCATGAGAAGAATTTCTGAACTAAATAAGCTTAATTTAGTTAGAGGCCTTCCAGATCTGAATTTATCTTCAGATGTTCTTTGTGATGCATGTCAGAAAGGAAAGTTTTCAAAAACTTCTTTCAAAGCTAAGAATGTTACTTTTACCTCTAGGCCTTTGAAACTATTGCATATTGACCTTTTTGGTCCAGTGAAAAGTGTTTCTGTCAACAACAAGAAATATAGTTTAGTCATTGTTGATAAATACAGTAGATAGGCATGTGTTAAATTCTTAAGACACAAGAATGAGTCACATTTTGTGTTCTCTAATTCTACTCACAAGTGTAAAACGAGAAAGACTTTAAAATTGTTAAAGTCAGAAGTTATCATGATGGTGGATTTGAAAATAAGCAGTTTGAAAAAAATGTTTGATGAAAATGGAATTTTTCATGATTTCTCATGCCCTAGAGCTCCATAATAAAATGGAGTTCCAGACAGGAAGAATAATACTTTACAAGAGATGGCGAAACCCATGATCAATGAGAAAAACATGGATAAATAATTCTGGCTGGAGGTAGTTAACACACCGTGTTATATTCAGAACATGATCTCTAACGACTTATTATGGATAAGACTCCTTATGAATTGTGGAAGAATAGAAAATCCAACATTTCTTATTTCCATCCTTTTGGATATAATTATTTTATTCTGAACACTAAAGACAATTAGTACAAGTTTGATTCTAAGGCATAAAAGTGTATAATGTTAGGATACTCTTAACGCTCTAAAGGATATAGAGTACGTAACAGTGAAACACGAATTGTTGAGGACTCAATTCATGTTAGATTTGATGATAAGCTTCACTCTGAAAAGTCAAATCTAGTTGAGAAGTTTGCATATCTAGAGATTACATATTCAAGTAAAGAATAAGAAGCTAAAGAATCTGTGGCAAAAGACCCTGGAATTGTTCAAGCAAAAGCTGATGTAGCTCAGACACCTCTGAGGAAGCGTAAACAAAGATCTTCACATTCTGAAGAATTGATTATGGGAGATAAAACTGAACCATTTCAAACCAAATCCTCTTTCCAACACTTTGAATAGATGCTTATGGGTTTGATGTCCCTCATAGAACCTGCATCTATTGATGAAGCACTTCTAGACACTAAATGGATTCTGGAAACGCAAGAAGAATTAAACTAATTATCAAGAAATGATGAGTGCACTCTTATGCATAAACCCAAGGGAATTCATGTCATTGAGATAAAATGGATTTTTTCAGAAATAAGCAAAATGAGAAAGGAGAATTAGTAAAAGACAAGGCCAGACTGGTGGCACAAGGCTCTAGTCAACAAGAGGGAATTGACACCTTTGCACCAGTTTCCAAATTAGAGTTTATTCGTCTCTTAATTTAATTTATGGTTAATAATAAAATCATCTTATATTAGATGGATGTTAAGAGTGCATTTCTGAATGGTTACATAATTAAAGAAGTGTATGTACACCAACCTCTTGGTTTTGAAAATCACAAAAATCCAAATTTTGTTTTCAAACTTATGAATCTTTGTACGGTCTGAAACAAGCTCCTAGAGCATGGTATGAAAGACTAAGAAATTTTATTTTAGAAAATGGTTTTACTAGAGGAAAGGTTGATACTACTCTGTTATATAAGCTAGTCAAAAATGATATTCTAGTTGTTCAAACTTATGTGGATGATATTATATTTGGTTCTGCTAATGCTACCTTGTGCAAGGAGTTTGCTAAGTCAATGCAAGTAGAGTTTGAGATGAGTATGATGGGAGAACTCAAGTTCTTTCTAAGTATCCAGATTAACCATAGTCCAGAAGGAACATATATCCCTAAAAGAAAATATACCAAAGAGCTTATGAAAAAGTTTGACATGTTATATTACAAGCCAGCTAAAACTCCAATGCATCCTACTTGTATTATGGAGAAGGATGAGGTAACAAGTAAGGTAGAGAAAAAGGTATACAAAGGTATGATATGTTCTCTTTTATACTTAATTACTTCAAGACCTGGCATTTTATTCAATGTCTGTTTATATGCTCGCTTCCAATCAGATTCTAGAAAGTCCCACTTAACAGCTATTAAGAGGATTTTCTTGTATTTGAAAGGCACTACTAACCTTGAATTTTTTTTATAGAAAATCAAAAGAGTACAAACTAGTAGGTTACTGTGATGTTGATTATGTTGGAGATAGACTAGAAAGAAAAAGCACTTCTGGAAGCTGTCAGTTTCTAGGAGACAACTTGATCTTATGGTCCAGAAAAAATAATAAAAAATTACACTATCAAAAAATGAAGTTGAACATTGTAGATGTTCTTGATTGGCTGCATTTTATGGTAAAACAATATTGTATGTAGATGTCATGATTGATGTCATGACATGCTTGTGTAGTGATCTACAAGGTAAGTTTGGTTAGCTAAGAACAAAGTGTATTAGATGTCATACTGAATGTTATGACATCAGGTAGCTGACATCAAGGGCACATGTTTGTTTTTCTGGTATAATGATTGAGTTAGCTCAGGCTAGATTCCAGGAAACATTGTAGGGCGCTTAGTTATCTCAGGCAAAATGCTAGGCAATGCTGAGGATAACATGAAATGCCTATGACCTAATTGACAGAACCCTGATTTATGAAAAGAGGTTTAACTTGGTTAAACCTAATTGCTGCACTGAGGCCCAAGGATCTTACGCTGCCTATAAATACAGAAGTGGCAATCCTAATTCAACAGAAAGACTGAGAGAGTATACGGAGTGTTGTGTGAGTTGTTTGTGAGTGAATGTGTATTGTGTTTTTCACGTGTGATTTGTGTCTTAGGATTTCTTGTGAGCCAAGCAATTATCTGTTGTATGATTGTATTGGACTAGTGTGTTTGAGTTGTATGTTATTTGTGTCACTCTAAGCTTTTAAGCACGAGTACTGTGTCTCTTGATTGAAGCTGTGAAGAAAGATCAAGATTTGTTTGAAGTGTGTCTTCTTTTTTATCTGTAACTCAATTGGTTAATATCACTGCTGTGATTGAGGGGGAGTGAGTTGGTACTCAAGTCTAGTGTTAGGCTGAAGATGCATTGGGTAGGTCTTAAGTGAGCAAACTGGTGGTTTGGCTCTGAATTAACACTGCTTATAGTGGATTTCCTCCCTGGCTTGGTAGCCTCCATAGTAGGTGTGATTTGCACCGAACTAGGTCAATAATTCCCTGTGTTATTTACTGCTTTCCTTAAGTGTTTTACTGTGTAGCTTAATTGTCTGTTCAGTTGTGGATGTCATAACATCCAGTATAACATCCACTGTCTGTTACTAGAATTTCAATTGGCATCAGAGCAGGCACCTTGCCTGTTATTTTCTGGGTGAGATCTAGGAAAGATAAATTCTAGTACTATGGACAAGGATATATGATTCACAAATAGACCACCAATTCTGGATGGCTTGAACTATGACTACTGAAAACCTCGTATGATAGCTTTCTTGAAGTCTCTAGATAGCAAGGCCTGAAGAGCTGCTAACTTAGGATGGGAACATCTAGTGAAAGCAGATAAAGATGGAGCAACTGTGCTAATACCTGAAGAAGAGTAGAGCAAAGAGCAAGAAGCCTTGGCTCTTGAGAATTCTAATGTCCTGAATGCTTTATTCAATGGGATAGATAAGAACATCTTCAGACTTCTGCATCACTATGAACTGGCCAAAGAGGTTTGGGATACACTCAAAACAACTCATGAAGGTACCTCTAAGGTCAAGATGTCTAGATTACAGATGCTGACAACTAAGTTTGAAAATATGAGAATGAAGGAGGATGAGACTATTCATGAATTCTACATGAATATTCTTGAGATTGCCAATACCTCAGGAGCTTTAGGAGAAAAGTTGTCTGAAGAAAAGCTTGTGAGAAAGATTCTCAGATCATTGCCTAAGATATTTGCCATGAAGGTTACTGCTATTGAAGAGGCTCAAGACATCAACAACATGAAGGTTAATTAACTCATTGGTTCTCTCCAAACCTTTGAGATGGGAATGTGTGATCATGCTGAGAAGAAGAACAAAAGTATAGCTTTTGTATCAAATACTACAGAGGAATCAGATGAAGACAATGGTGGAAGTGAGGAGAATCTATCAAAAGCTATAGCTATGCTTGGAAGACAATTTAACAAACTGATCAAAAGAATAGATCAGAAGACTAGACCTAATGTCAAGAACATTCCCTCTGACATCAGCAGAAGAGGTAAATATGAAGAGACGGCTAACCAAGGCAAAGGAATTCAGTGCCATGAATATGAAGGATATGGTCACATTAGAGCTGAATGTCCCACTTACCTCATAAAGAAAAAGAAAGGTCTAACTGTCACCTGGTCTGATGGAGATTCTGAGAGTGGATCAGAAGAAGAATATGCAAAACATGTCACTGCACTAACTAGTGTATGTGTATCTGATGATGATTCTAGTAAAGATGAACTGACTTTTGATGAGCTTGCAGCTTCATATAAAAAACTGTGTATCAGAAGTGCTGAAGTGTACCAACAAAGGGAGAAGCAAAAGAAACTCATAAAGGAGTTGGAGGATGAGAAGAAAGAGAATCTTACAACAATAGACTCACTCAATAGTGAGGTCAGTTTGTTGAATTCTAAACTTGACCAGATGGCAAAGTCAATCAGGATGTTAACCAAGGGGGCTGACACTCTAGAAGAAATTCTACAAAGTGGTCAGAAAGCAGGAGATATGTTTGGACTAGGATTTGTTGGTGAACAAGGACCCCTCATGGGAGTCAAAAGGAAAAATCCTGAAAATCATAGGTCAAATCGGATGTCACAACCAATGTCTCAACATCAGGGGAACAGAAGCATGAACTAGACCAAGAGAAAGTTTCAAAGGTGGAGGTGTCACTACTGTGGAAGATTTGGACACATAAAGCCTTTTTGCTTCAGGTTGCATGGATTTCCCAGCCACACTCATCAAGTCAAACACAAACAGGATGCTCCTATCAATAAACAACAATGGGTTGCCAAGGAGGTTGCTCTAGTAGCTCATACCTCTCTAAGGGTGCCAACCAAAGAAGATTGGTATTTTGATAGTGGATGTTCTAAACATATGACTGGAATAAAGAACCTCTTGGTGGACATTAAACCTCATTCCACGAGTCATGTAACCTTTGGTGATGGAGCTAGAGGAGAAATCAAAGGTATTGGAAAACTAGACTATCCTGGTGTTCCAGAACTGGATAATGTCATGTTGGTTAAAGGACTGACTGCAAATCTTATCAGTATCAGTCAGCTCTGTGACCAAGGACTCAGTGTCAAATTCACTAAGGGTGAATGTGTTGTCACTAATGGAGAGGATAAGGAAGTCATGAGGGGATCTAGAGCTAAGAATAAATGTTACTTATGGGAGCCTAAAAGTAACTTCAATGTCTGTACCATAACCAAAGAAGAAAAGGAGAGTCAATTGTGGGGAAAAAAAGGGAGACATCTTCAAGGGGTAAAAAAAACCATATCCAAGGAAGCAGTAAGAGGAACTCCAAAGTCAACCCCAGATGAAAGAACAGGCGGTGGTAAATGTCAGGTTGGTAGGAAAGCCAAGATAGCACATCCAAATAATGGACATCATAAAAATCTAGATCTGTTATAATGGAAGTTGATGCAGTCCATGAAAGATGACCAACATAAAGGGAGCAATGTCACTCAGGATGTCATGACATTATACTGTGACAATCTTAGTGCCATCAATATGAACCCTATTCAGCTTAATAGAGCTATGTATAGTGATAACAAACATCACTCTAGAGAATATCGTGTGTGTCGCTACTGCGAAAAAGGAGCCAGCGGAAGACAGAAGAGTCGTCAGCGTTTGTTATTTATCCCAAAGAGAGGAAAAGGAAACGATCAGAGAAAACCTACGAAAAGGGGAAAAGACAAGGTCATCACAACCAATTCTCGGGTTCGGGATTCGGTTACGCAAGGGGAAGGTATGAGCACCCCTCACGTCCGTCGAACTCGACGGGATCCACGCTTGTTATCCATCTAAAGGGTGTTAAACTATAGGGCTGGCCCACAGGAACAAAAGAAAATAAAAGAGACTCGATAGAGCATCGCCTCTCAATGCCTACATACTCTCCAAGACATCACCATCTTGTTCCTACATATCCTCGTCTGGTACGAGAAATCAGAGCAAACATAGTTCAGGCTGATACGACCACAGATTGGTTCAAGTGTTTTACCCAAGTAGGGTTAAACCTTAGTTCTAGCAGTTAGGTGTATCGCTGCTCGACCATTGGAGACTTAGGCATTACCTGTTTGCTGTAGAACCAAAAGTTAACAACACTCTTTTTATGAAAATGATTTTCAAAACAATCCCGAAGGATAAAAAGGTTTGATATTTGTTTTTGAGTCTTTTATGAAGAAGTGAATTGAATTGTGTTTGTAATTCATGTTGCACTAAAGACTATGACTTAAGAGTGAATGCGTCGCATATCTCCCAAAGAGCATATGCTAAACACTCTAGACAATTGAGAGGAGGCCCCCAATCATCGTTTCCCGAATGCTTAAGGCTCGTAGCGTACAACACTCATTATCCTTTATTACATGTTTTGAAGAAGTTTTGAGATGAGAAGAGAGAAGATACAACTAAGGGGAAACTAACTCAACCCTAATGTTTTCATGCAATGTGCTCCTATGATTGAGATTAAGAGGGAAGAACTATCCTAATGTTATCATGCTTGGATTGGACACTTAATGTCTCTCCTACTCCCACCTTGAGCAAATGGGACTAGGAATCCTAAGGGATCACGACAAAGAAAACCAAGTAAACACAAGATAAAATCAATCACAAATGAGATGAAAGAAAGAGATGAAGATGACTTAAACAAGTCAAGAGAATATTCAAACATGATATGTAAGATGCAAGAGATGCAAAACAAATAACAGATGCAAATGAAATGACTTAAACAAGTCAAGAAGAAAGTGAGATAAAATGGGAGAAGTTACAACTCCTACAACCATTCATGCATCAATCACTAATCCCAAAAGGATGCAAATAAGCAAAAGATGAAGCCATGATCAAGATGAGGATGGGATAATAGGCTTGGGCAGCAAGCAACAGGAGAAGTATCTCAACCAAAAGCATCACATTGATCATTGCAAAAAGAAAGCACAAACAAGTTCTCAAAGTGGCCCACCATTCAAAGTAAACTCAAAGTATGATCAATCAAACCAAATCACTTTGAATGAGTTCCAAAGTCCAAGGGACAGAAGTGAGAACAAGAGGAGAAAGCTCACAAATGAAAGAAGAAACAAAGCCAAGAAAAATCACAAGCTAGGGCAAGGGAAAGAACCAAAGTTCAAACCATTTTCAACATTCAAACATGAATGGAAAGCCCAACTTTAAAGTGACTTGTAACACAAACCAAACAAGTTTGTGACCTATAAAATTGAAACCAGCATCCTAAACATGTTAAGAATGTGAATCAAGAAGCATAGGATGCAAATGGGATCCAAAAAGGTCATCTCCCAAAGGAACTAGGTCAACTAGTTTGTATGAACCTCAACTAGGGTGACTTGGCTTGCAAGGTTCACCAAAAATAGGAGAGGTATTCAATAAATCTCAAATAAAATACCAAAATCTCTCATACATGTTGGCAACCAGAGGCCAAAACATCCAAACTAAATTCCATTCAAGGCATCACCAAATGATTTGATCAACTAGGGTGGTCCACCTTATGGAATTATTATCGAGGGTCAAACAAAAGCAACACAAAGTCAAACAAAAACTAATCAAACATGGATCAAAATCAGCCTCAAAGGTACCTCAATCCATCATCAAAGTGGAGAAGAAACCTCACTCATTGGTGATTACAAATGGTCCACAAAGCAAGCATGATCAAAGAAGAACCATATTAAAAATACTTCCAATCACAAAATTCAAATTAAATTGAAAAATAAAAGAAAATCAAAATTAAAAATTAATTAAGACTTAAAAGTGTTTGAAAATATTTTTTGTTGAATTTTCTGATATTTGGAAGCATTTTTAATAATTAAAAAGCAAAACAGAAAATAAAATAAAGAAAATAAAATGCCAAATGGAAGGAGGTGCATCAAGCAATTCTGAAAACGAAGCAAAGCAGTTCAGCACGCTATGGGCTCAAAATATGGGAGGTGCCAACAGCAAAAGAGGCCCAATCCATAAGACACCTCTGATTAAATGAAACACAATGTTTCATTTAATCCAGGTGGAGTCAAACTGCCAAATACGCAAGTTCAAGCCAATGAGAAGCTAACACATAATCAGTCAACCATTCAAACAAGTGCCAACTCAGATCTAACCAGAAAAAGACCAGACGCCGGAGCCCTAGCTCTGGTCGTCTTCTCTGGCGAGGTGGTCGGAGCCCAGGTTATCAGATCTCAACCAAACTTCACAAAAATTATACCAAATTAAAGTTGAACTCACATAGGTCATGAATCCAAGATGCAGTCATCCCAAACCTTCACAAATTAAGAGAATCGAACACATCAAGTTTGAGATGCACAACTGAAAACTCCATCAAACATGAACAATAATGGATCAAACATGGCCTACACGAGGTAGGGCTTCAGATGCAACCAGTATGAACCTAATTCATGGCCTAGAATGAGATAAAAGTTGATTGGAAACTTACTGAATGGAGACACTCCGTTGGTGCTTCTCAAACGTGTAAGCTTGCTTCAAATGATCCAGATCCACTCTAAATACTTCAAGGAAGATGAATTGCGCTTCAACTTGCCTTGATTTGTGAAGAACAGATGAATTCGATTTTCAATTTTCTTTGAGAATTTCAAAATTGAAAATGCTCTCTCCTGCTCCAATTTGCACTTCTGAGCTCTTGGGGCAAATTTTGAACTTATATATGATGGATATCAGATGAATTGGAAGGCTCATGAGGCCTTAATTTGATGAATTTGAAAAATGCCCAAAAATGGAAAGCTCCTCATGCACACGTGAAATGCTCTCTTCCACTCACAAAAACCCCTCCAATCTGCAGCACTTGAGTTCAATTTTGCATGGGAATTGGTTTGGGCCTTTAATTGGATCCAATTTGCAAGTTTGAAAGTGAAACTTCTTTGTGAAGAAATTGGAAAATGCACGTGTTTTTGCTCATTTGTGCCAAAACCAATTTGTGTAATCTCCTTGTGAATGTATTTTGAAGTGAATTGCACCAAAATAAGACATAACCATGACCTATAATGTATTGAATTCAAATCATACTTCAAAGTTCAATTTTCACTTGAAAATCTCACCACATGTCCATAACCAATCATAATTCACATGACCCTATGGTTTGTAGATGTAAATGAGGTCTTTAGGAGCAACTTTCATGTTGGTTGAAAGTTCATTTGAAGTACACAAGTGCATGAAAATGACCTATGTAACAAATGACCTATAATCAAACTTTCCCAAACTACCCTTGCCTTGTAAGGTCCATAACTTGAGTTACACAAATGATATCAAGGACTTCTAGGACTTTTTGGAAAGCTAAGATCATGAGGAAAAACGTTTATGTCCACTTCAAGTTGAGGAGAAACTTGATTCTTGGTCAAAAGTGCCTTGGAAGTGAGTTGACTTTTGGTTGACCAAAAATAAGTTCATCTGAGACCTCTAACTTGATGGCATCATAACTTGAGTTCCACAAACCCAATGGATGATTTCTAGTACTCAAAATAAAGCTTAGAACATGCCTTACAAGTTTCATGTTTGCATGAAAGTGAGATTGAGCTTGCATAATGAAGTAAATTGTCCTTCAAGTTGAGCACTAAAGAAGGGGATTTTACACTGAAACCCTAATTTAGTAACTTCTTGAACTCTTGATTCTTCTTTATTTAAACTTGAAATGACATCCTAGATGTCTCAACATAACTCCCCATAGCTCTAATGACTTAAAACCAAGTCTCAAACTCCCTCAAGTCCCCAATTGACCTTGAGTTGACCAGATGAAACCCTAGGTGCACAACCTTTGATTGTGACCTCTTGCAAATGAAATAAATGTTTAGATGAGCTCCACAATGGCTTCCAGAGCACTCAATGAGCTTCTCAAATACCTCTTATCTATAACCATGATCTTATGAACCCCTGAGGATCCCCAGTTGATCTTCAAGATAGGAGATAAGCAACATACATCCATCTTCTCTCTCAAAGAGCTATGACCACTTCCTGATGATTGTAAGCACTTGATGACTTGGATAAACACTCTTGCTTGAGCTTGCAACCTTTGAGACTCTTCTCTTGAATGACACACCTCTCTTGATCCCCTGTAAAGGACAATGCTATGCAAATGCAAATGCTAACATGAA
This sequence comes from Lathyrus sativus, assembly GCA_963859935.3. Lineage (NCBI taxonomy): Eukaryota > Viridiplantae > Streptophyta > Magnoliopsida > Fabales > Fabaceae > Lathyrus > Lathyrus sativus. The sequence goes on from CAWUDS030004306.1 coordinate 22,172, forward strand.
AAGAAACATAAGCCAAGTAAAGAAAAAGGTTGGTCAAATTTTGGGGTACAACATCTGCCCCTATTCAAACGACTTGGACCTGAATGAGTGAAAAGCGAACGTCTTTCAAATAATCAAGGTAAAAGATGGTTGAATACCCAAGAACCTGGAAATTTGCCAACCGCAGAAATAGGACTGCAAACTTGTTATTAGGAACAAAAATCTCCGGAAATAACTGAATCTGATAGTTGCAACGACAACAAGCTAACCGATTACCAATCAAGAAGCATCGACACGCAGTCGGAAGAAACATCTGCTAACGTGCAGGCAACGACACTAAGTCGGAAAGATCATTTGATATCACCATCAGGCATCTGTTTGAATAAAATAGGCATCAAACCCGAAGGTCGGCTCAACACGAAGTTGAGAATCTCTGCTAACCAGCAGACATCTGTTAAATAAAAACAGGCATTGAACCCGAAGGCCGGATCAACATGAAGTTGATAACATATGCTAACCAGCAGGCATTCACTAAGTAAAAGCGAGCATCGAACCCAAAGGCCGGATCAACACGAAGTTGACAACATTTGCTAACCAGCAGGCATTCGCTAAATAAAAGCGAGCATCGAACCCGAAGGTCGGATCAACACAAAGTTCATAACATCTGCTAACCAGCAGGCATTCGCTAAATAAAAGCGAGCATCAAACCCAAAGGTCAGATCAACACGAAGTTGAGAATCTCCGCTAACCAGCAGACATCTGTTAAATAAAAACAGGCATCGAACCCGAAGGTCGGATCAACATGAAGTTGATAACATCTGCTAACCAGCAGGCATTCGCTAAATAAAAGTGAGCATCAAACCCGAAGGCCAGATCAACACGAAGTTGACAACATCTGCTAACCAGCAGGCATTCGCTAAATAAAAGCGAGCATCGAACCCGAAGGCCGGATCAACACGAAGTTGATAACATCTGATAACCAGCAGGCATTCATTAAATAAAAGTGAGCATCGAACCCGAAGGCCGGATCAACACAAAGTTGATAAGTGAATCTAACAACAATTCACAAAAAACCTCCGCTGGGGAAAGAGAAACTTAACAAGGCAACTCTGTCGGGAAGAACTTGATAAGATGAACACATCTATCAAAATATTTTGTCGTGATCTGGATACCACACAGGCTCAGGAATTAACTAATAATATGCCGGGTCTGGATACCGTGCGCTAAAGGGATATAACATCATTTTCCAGGGTCTGAATACCGCGTGAGCAAAGTAAAATCAACTGTTTGCTGAAGATATACCTGAAAACAAAGAGGTAACAACCTGGTTTATGTTTGAAATGCATATGTTTGAATAAGGCATAATGCTCCCTATGAAATGGAAATGTTATGCATTTCTGAGGATGCCATGCACAAATGCAAAATGCAACGGAACCAAATCAGCAAAATAAAGGTTGAAGAGACAAGGCCAATTCTGCCGGGGAGAGATGAAACATGCCAAGTATGATTGGACTTAAGCTGGGAAAAACAAGCCCTGGATGATCTCTTGAAAAAAGAGCTTTCCTGGGTAACACTGTTCTGACGAGAACACAATCCACTCGGCTGGGAATCAAATCAACTCTTACTGAGGGAAACGCCCTAGATGGCCTTCCAGAATACCATTCTTCTGGGGAACAAACGACCCGACTGGGGAAAGACAACCAACCATTGGAATCAAAACCAACCTACTGGGGAAATCAACAACCCCGCAGGGGAACCACAAACAACCATTGAGATTATCCTGCGCTTTAACGGGGAAAGCAGCCCTAAATGGCCTCCTAGAACACCGAAACCATCTAGGGTATAAAGCAAACATCTGGGGATAAATCCACTCCACTGGAGATCCAAATCCACCCTGTCGGGGATTACTCAGCGGGAAATCAACATCAAAATACATCCCAACTGCTAGGGATGTACCAATAAACTTTCTCAGAAACGATTTCAACCTGCGGGGAAGAACCTACTCTGCTGAGGAAGGGTATACTCTGCCGACTTCGCTGGGGAATAAGCAATAAGGGAAATGACATCAACCTCTGCTTGGGGATTGAGTCAGAAATCAACTCTGAGGGGATACAAAGTCAAACATATTTGGACTCTGTGGGGAAACAAAATTCTAACTTTGCTCCACTGCTTGGGAAAAAGTTCCACATCTGCCTGGTGGAAAGAAATCCAGTCTTGACTCTCTAGGGAGTAAGTGCATACCTATAATCTGCTGGGGATATGGGCACACACTTGACCTTCATGGGGGATATCAATCTCAACCCTCTGGGGATGACTTTATTCTGCCGAATAAATCAAACTTGAACTGCTGAGGGATAAGTGCATACAGACAAACTGCTGGGAATAAGTGTATACGCTCAACCGCACACTTAACTTGCATATCCTTTCCTGTGGAAACAAACTCTTCCTAGGGACAAGGTGCATTCGGACCTCTGAGACTAGATGCACAAATTCCGCCTACCGGGGATGAATGAGTCTCAACTACACACCTTCTTTCTGTGGGGATGGTGATCCTACCAGGGGTACACCTCTAAAAAACTTGCCCCAAGGGTAACGACCCTGCACATGAACAAACAACAAGATATCCTGCCAATGGAAACTATCTCGGTCATCATTCGTGACATTGTTCAAATAAATCAAAGTTTTAATGATTATTGGCAAAGCATGCAAGTTTATATATGCAAAGTTTTATCAAAACATCGGGCATTTTTTCGCAAACAAAACAGTAAATCCAAGGCAAGAACAACAATTTACTGAATAGTATATGCTTTATTGACAAATGAGCTGTAAATAGGCAGATTTTACAACAGATGCAACCCCTGAAAAGAGGATGTTGCACAAAAATTACAAAAATGCACAGAAATATACAAAATGTCGGCAATGTGGCACAGACAAACACCATTTATCAATCCATCTATGAATCGCATGACTTTTATGCTTCTCTGATGCTTCGTCTTCTGAAGAGATTGATTTGGATGAACGGCCCTCAGGTCCTCCCTCAATCCACTATACTCTGAAGATCAATACGCAAACCGCAGTCATTTGCTTTTCAAAATCCCTAACTTTTGCCTGAATCGCCCTTTCGGGTTTTCAATTCACCGGGATACCCATTTTTGCCAAAGTTTCCCTTTCAGGTTTACATCTTTTCTTTTTATCCTTAACTTTTTCCCGAACCCATTCTTTTTGTGGTTCGCCAGGATGCCCCATTTTTTCCTGGATATTCTTTTTCTTTCCAGCGGGTCTCTTTAAGCAAAGTATTTTTTAACTGCGTCTGCATTCACAGGGGATGTGAAATCTTCACCATCCATGGTTGATAACAGCAAGGCTCCTCCAAAGAAAACCTTTCGCACGACATATGAACCTTCATAGTTGGGAGTCCATTTTCCCCTGTGATCTGTTTGTGGAGGGAAAATATTTTTCAACATTAAATCGCCTGTCTGAAAGCTTTGAGGGTGCACCTTCTTATCAAAAGCTTTCTTCATCCTGCTCTAATATAACCGACCATATGCAATGGATGCTAGCCTCTTCTCGTCCATCAAGATGAGCTGGTTCAATCTATTCCTCACCCATTCTGCCTCATCAAGCTTGACGTCAACCAAAACTCTCAAAGAAGGAATTTCGACTTCCAATGGTAGGACAACTTCCATACCATACACCAACGAGAAAGGAGTTGCCCCAGTTGAAGTATGCACCGTAGTACGATATCCATGCAAAGCAAAGGGTAACATCTCATGCCAATCCTTATAGGTTACAACCATCTTCTGCACTATCTTCTTTATATTCTTGTTGGCCGCCTCAACAGCACCGTTCATCTTCAGACGATATGGAGACGAGTTGTGATGCTCAATCTTGAAACTCTGGCATAGTTTCTTCATCATCTTGTTATTCAAGTTTGAACCATTATCAGTAATGATTCTCTCAGGCACTCCGTAACGACAGATGATGTCCTTCTTGATAAACCGGGCTACCACTTGTTTAGTGACATTCGCATAGGAAGCGACTTCAACCCACTTAGTGAAATAGTCAATTACCACTAAGATGAAGCGATATCCATGGGACGCGGTCGGCTCGATCTTGCCTATCATGTCAATGCCCCACATGGAAAAGGGCCAAGGCGATGCCATGACGTTCAGAGGACTCGGCGGCACATGAATCTTATCAGCATAGATCTGGCATTTATGGCATTTCTTTGCATACTTGAAGCAATCAGACTCCATAGTGAACCAATAATACCCTGCTCATAATATTTTCGAGACATGGCATGCCCACCGGCGTGCGTGCCAAAGGCACCTTCGTGGACCTCTTCCATAATCAGACTTACTTCTTTCTTGTCCACGCATCTCAACAGTACTAAATCAAAATTCCTCCGGTAGAGTACACCATCTTAGTTTAGATAGAAATTTCCAGACAACCTCCTAAAGGTCTTCTTATCTCGGGTCGATGCCCCTGGCGGATAGTCTTGGTTCTTGAGAAAATTTTGGATATCGTAATACCATGGCTTGCCATCATAAGCTTCCTCTATTGCAAATACAAATGTCGGCCTATCAAGGCGCGAGATGAGTATTCTTGGAGCATCATTCCAATAGTTCACCTTGTACATTAAGTATAACATCACCAGAGTGTCTGCCATCTGATTCTCTACTCTTGGCACATGATGAAACTCCACCCAGTCAAAGAAAGGTAAAAGCCTCCTTGCATAGTTCATATAAGGAATCATATTGTGCTTCCGAGTCTCCTACTCTCCTTTAATTTGATTAACAACTAAAGCTGAATCACCATAGATATCAAGATTTCTGATTCTCAAATCAATCGCTTCTTCAATACCCATGATACATGCTTCATACTCAGCTTTGTTGTTGGTGCAGGGAAATGTCAACCTGACAGTGAATGGTATATGAGAACCATGGGGAGTCGTGATGATTGCCCCAATTCCAATACCGTAGGAGTTAGCAGCACCGTCAAAAATCATTTGCTACTAAGAGCTTTTCTCAGGACCTTCATCAGGTAACGGCTCATCACAATCCTTCATCTTCAGAAACATGATGTCTTCGTCAGGAAATTCAAATTTCATCGATTGATAATCATCAATCGATTGCTCTACAAGATACTCTGATAGAACACTCCCCTTAATGGCCTTCTGGGAAACGTACTGAATGTCGTATTCTGTCAAGACCATCTGCCACCTGGCAATCCTTCCCGAAAGTGCTTGCTTTTCAAAGACGTACTTAATCGGATCCATCTTCGAAATCAACATGGTTGTGTGATTTAGCATATACTATCTCAAGTGTTTGGCAGCCCAAGCGAGTGCGCAACACGTCTTTTCCAACATTGAGTACTTGGACTCACAATATGTGAACTTTTTACTCAAGTAGTATATGGCCTGCTCTTTTCTTCCAGTCTCTTCGTGTTGACCAAGAACACAACCTATGCTGTTCTCAAGAACTGTTAGATACATTATCAATGGTCTTCCAGCTACTGGAGGTATCCGTATCGGAGGTTCCTGCAAATACTCTTTTATTTTTTCAAATGCCCTTTGGCAATTTTCATTCCAGACGACCGCCTGATCTTTCTTTAACAATTTGAACATGGGTTCAAAAGTGGCTGTGAGATGAGATATGAACCTAGCAATGTAGTTCAATCTACCCAAGAAACCACGTACCTCTTTCTTTGTTTTCGGTGCTGGAATTTCTTGAATTGCTTTTATTTTTGCAGGATCGGCCTCGATTCCTTTTTTACTGACAATGAACCCCAACAACTTTCCTGACCGTACACCAAAATTGCACTTGTTCGGATTCAACCTCAGTCTGAATTTCCTTAACCTCTTAAATAACTTTAAAAGGTTCACTAGATGTTCCTCCTCCGTCTGTGACTTCGCAATCATGTCATCAACATAGACCTCAATCTCATGATGAATCATATCATGAAAGATCGTCACCATTGCCCGCTGATAGGTTGCCTCTGTGTTCTTCAACCCAAAAGGCATTACCTTATAACATAAAGTCCCCCACAGTGTGATAAAAGTTGTTTTTTCCATATCCTCCGGCACCATTTTAATCTGATTATATCCAGAAAAACCGTCCATGAAGAAAAACACTGAATACTACGCGGTATTATCAACAAGTACGTCAATGTGGGGGAGCAGGAAATCATCCTTCGGGATCGCCTTGTTCAAGTCTCTATAATCAACACACATCCTTACCTTACCGTCCTTCTTAGGCACAGGTACGATGTTAGCGACCCACGGTGGTTAGTTTGTCACGGCGAGAAATCCTGCATCCAATTGTTTCTGGACCTCTTTATCGCATTGCTGTGAAGAGGGGCCGGCAAGGACAGAAGAGTCGCCACCGTTCGTTATTTATCCCAAAGAAAGGGAAAGGAAACGATTAGGGAAAACCTACAAAAATGGAAAAAGACAGGTCATCGCAACCAAATGTCGGGTTCGAGAGTCGGTTACGCAAGGGGAAGGTATAAGCACCCTCACGTCCGTTGTACTCAACGAGATCCATGCTTGTTATCTATCTAAAAAGGGGGTTAATCTATCTAAGCTACAGGCCACAGGGACAAAAGAAAAGAAAAGAGACTCGATAGAGCATCGCCGTTCTATGTCTACGTATTCCCTCTTGCAATGGGAAAGTCAGAGTCAACATAGTTCGGAAAACTATGGGTGAAGGTGAGGAAGGTTGCTCGCCAAGACATCGTCGTCTTATGCCTACGTATCCTCATATGGTATGAGAAATCAGAGAAAACATAGTTCGGGCTAACACGATCACATATTGGTTCAAGTGTTTTACCCGAGTAGGGTTAAACCTTAGTTCTAGTAGTTAGGTGTATTGCTGCTCGACCATTGGAGTCTTTGGTGTTACCTGTTTGCGGTAGAACCAAGAGTTAACAACACTCTCTTTGAAAATGGTTTTCTATTAATCCCGAAGGATAAAAAGATTTAATGTTTGTTTTTGAGTCTTTTATGAAAGAAGTGAATGGAGTTAAGTTTGTAACTCATGTTGCACTAAATACTATGACTTAGGAGCAAATGCATCGCATATCGTCCAAAGGACATACACTAAACACTCTAGACGGTATGAGAGGAGGCCCCCCAATCATCATTTCCAAAATGCTTAAGGCTCGTAGCGTACAACACTTGTTATCCTAATGTTATCATGCAATGTGCTCATATGATTGAGATTAAGACGGGAAGAACTATCCTAATGTTAGCATGCTTGGATTGAATACTTAATGTCTCTCCTACTCCCATGGGACTAGGAATCCTAAGGGATCATTGCAAAGGAACCAAGTAAACATAAGATAAGTCAATCACAAATGAGAAAGAAAGATATGCAAACACAAAATGAAATACAAAGAAAAGAGGGAGGAAAAAAAGCGTGGGGCAGCAACCACCATAAGCACATCTCAACCTCTTGAAACCAAGCAAGGGATGCAAAATAATAAAAGAAATGCAAGCAAAAAGATGCGAGGATGAGATGAAATGGGAGAAGCGAACTCCTACGACCATCGATAATCAATCATCAAAGAAAAGTGGGAGGAAAAAAAAGGTGTAGGGCAGCAGCCACCACAAGCACATCTCAACCACACCATTCTTCAAACCCAAGCAAAACAAATGAACACTCATCACTTTGAACAACAACTACAAAAGTATGCATTCAAGTGGAAATCGAACACGCGTGTCAAAGAAATCATGATTAAACAATCAAGAATAACAACACAATATCCAAAACATCTCACTCAAATGTATCATACTGATCCATGAAGATTCAAAGTGAAATGATACCTAAAACAACCTCAAAAACAGCAAACATGACATTCTGGTTCATTGTTAATCGGTTAACACATATGGTTAACCGATTAACCAGTTAAAAATGTTTGAAAATTTTAAAATTCACATTGGTTAATCGATTAACCAGTTTGCACTGCAACTGGTTAACCGATTAACATTGTACCAGAAGCAGAAAATAACAGCTCAAAAGCACTTTTCAGCAAATAATCACTTATGCAATAATCCAGATGATCACATAATCAATTATGCACGAATTTAAACCAGAAAACAGTGATCCAATCAACATATAAACACATTAAAATAGCAAGATCTCAATTCACATAAATCAAAATCAACAAAATCAATCGAAAATGAAGATCAACATGATGATTATGCAAATAAGCTCAAAAACAGAATCAGATCAAGAATTTCCAACCTACAAAGCAGAGATTTGCTTTGGTAATTGTTGATTCAACTTCAATCGAGCAGATCCAAGCAAGAAATTCGGAAATCCTTCAAGATCCAAGTGATTACTTGTAGTAGAAATGAAGATCCACCAAAATTAAGCAATAATTATCCAAATAAACTCCTCTAGATCAACTTCCAAGTTCAGATCCACAATAGCACGAAATTTGAATGGAGAATTGGAGATAATATGAATGAAGGATGAAGGCTTTAGCTCTAGAATTCAATGATTCCAATGGAGAATCGAATAATTAAAGGGGAGAGCTCTAATGGAGGTTTTGGAGATGGAGAAGTTGAGAGCAAAATTCAAGAGTGAATGAATTCTGAAAAATGAAGTGGAATTATGAGGATTGTGTGTGTGAGGTTTGGAGCAAATCATTTAAATATGCTCTTTGTTAGGATCCAAATGTGGTTTGGAGTGTGGTTTGTGAAAATTGGAATGGGATTTGGAATGGGAAATTGGAGGGAACTTTAATTAATTTGAAAACTAACCAAAATTTGAAGTGGTTCTAGATCCTTCCTTTGGTGTGAAATCAATTTCTCAAGTGATCAAAATGGACCCCAAAGTGACCTCGATTGAAAACTCACGTGCAGAGCTGAAATTGCCTTGGTTAATCGGTTAACTATATGGGTTAATCGGTTAACACCTTCAAAAATTCAAATTTGACCTGATTTTGCATTGGTTAATCGGTTAGCACCTTAAAAATTTGAATTTTGGCACCTTCTGGAGGGAAATCTGCACATTTGCCCGTTTTCATCCGTTCTAAACCATGTTCAGCCTCTAAAACTTGCTCTTGAATACTACAACCATGAGAATGCTTAAGATAGCTTGAATGTTGCCTCTTGATCTGAAAATATCCTTCAAAATAAAATAAAATCGACTGCTCGATTGCTGGGCAAAATAAACGCCGGAGCCGATGCTCGTTTTTGGTCTCTCGCACCAAAGAAAACCCTGAGCCACACGAAAACCTTGATCCCCTAGCTCAAGAATAAATGTTATGACATGCAAAAATGATAAAATGCAAAGAAACATAAGCCAAGTACAAGAAATGGTTGGTCAAATTTTGGGGTACAACATTTTTCTTTGATTTTTACTGCCATGTCCGGTCTGGTTCTCCTGAGCTTCTGCTTGACAGGTGGACACTCTTCACGGAGAGGCAAGCGATGAACCAAGATATATGTATCAAGACCAGGCATATCTCCGTATGACCAAGAAAAAATATCCTTATACTCTCGGAGAATTTCAACCAATCTTTGCTTGACATCACTCTGCAATGCGGCCCCTATCCTGACTTCCTTTCTGGCTTCCTCAATACCCAAGTTGATGACCTCAATTTCCTTCTGATGAGGCAGAATGACTTTCTCTTCCTATTTCAGTAGCCTGGCTAACTCTTCAGGTAGGTCTTCATCTTCCTCAATCTCTTCTTCAGCTTGAAAGATCGGATTATCAAAGTCAAGCGAGTCATATGCGATTCTGGAGCGGTGTCATCTGCAATGTGAAACCTGCAATGATGATGATTTAATGCTTAAAATGATATGCAAACAAGCACAAACCACATTGCCATTTTATTGTTAAAAATAAAATAAGAAAAATAGAGATCACAATATTTGAATACAAGAAAAATGCCCTTTGATTAATTGATAAAACGATTGTTCAACATAAAAGAGTAGGCACTGCAGACAAAGATCACTATGCTCCGGGTATAACATAGGGCTACACATAATCAAGAAAACAAATAATTACTCTTCTTAAGTCACTTGGATGACTTCCTTAACAGTTCAGTTGCTTAGGCTCTGACCCGGAATACATGGCCGAATCCATGAATTCATGTCGCAATCGTTATCCCCTTCTTCGTCAGACACGACATTGATCTGCTAAAAGATCACCCCATCGCTGGTGAATTGGACGGGTCCCTTGTAGCGCGACACGCTTTGTGAAGAGGAGGATGGGTTGTACCCCATTTGGTTAATCAGTTAACACTTTAAAAATTTGAATTTTTGCGCCTTCTAGAGGGAAATTTGCATATTTGCCCGTTTTCATCCGTTTTAAACCCTGTTCATCCTCTAAAACTTGCTCTTGAATAATACAACCATGAGAATGCTTGAGATATCTTGAATGTTGCCTCTTGATCTGAAAATATCATGCACAATAAAATAAAATCGACCGCTCGATTGCTGGGCAAAATAAATGTCGGAGCCGATGCTCGTTGTTTGGTCTCTCGCACCAAAGAAAACCCTGAGCCACACGAAAACCTTGATCCCCTGGCTCAAGAACAAATGCTATGACATGAAAAATGCGAAAATGCAAAGAAACATAAGCCAAGTACACAAAATGGTTGGTCAAATTTTGGGGTACAACAACTGCCCCTATTCAAGCGACTTGGACCTGAAGGGATAAAAAGCGAACAAATTTCAAACACTCAAGGTAAAAGACAGTTAAATACCAAAGAAACCGGAAATTTTCTAACCCCCAAAACAAAACTGTAGACCTTCTGTTGGAGAGGCAAAGGTAAAATGGACGCATCCATCAAAATCACCATCTGTCGGGGTTTGGATACTGCACGGGCGAGAGAAGATTTTATAATCTGCCAAGGTATGGATACCCTACAGGAAAAACGAGTGAACTGGTGGGAGCCGGGGTCTGGATACCACACGGGCTCGGGCCATAACCAACATCAGCCAGGGTCTGGATACCGCACATGCTAATGGAACAATCTGATATGAGCCGGGGTCTAGATACCACAAGGGCTCAAGAAATAACCAACATTAGCCAGGGTCTGGATGCCGCACATGCTAACGGAACAATCCGATGTGAGTCGGGGTCTGGATACCACACGAGCTCAAGAAAGTCATTAATTGGGGTCTGGATACCACACGGGCTCGAGAACGTCATTAACCGGGGCCTGGATACCACATGGGTTGATGAAAATAAACCGGTACGATCCGGGGTCTGGATACCACACGGGCTCGAGAACGTCATTAACCGGGGTTTGGATACCACACGGGTTAATAAAAATAAACCGGTGGGAGCTGGGGTCTGGATACCACACGGGCTCGAAAACGTCATTAACCGGGGTCTGGATACCACACGGGCTCGAAAACGTCATTAACCGGGGTCTGAACACCACACAGGTTAATGAAAATAAACCGGTGCGAGCCGGGGTCTGGATACCACACGGGCTCGAGAACATCATTAACCGGGGTCTGGATACCACACGGGTTAATGAAAATAAACCGGTGCGAGCCAAGGTCTGGATACCACACGGGCTCGAGAACATCATTAACCGGGGTTTGGATACCACACGGGTTAATGAAAATAAATCGGTGCGAGTCGGGGTCTGGATACCACACGGGCTCGAGAACGTCATTAAACGGGGTCTGGATACCACACGGGTTAATGAAAATAAATCGGTGCGAGCCGGGGTCTGGATACTGCACGGGCTCGAGAAAACATCATTATCTACTGGAGATACAACTGGAAACAAGAGGTAATAACCTAGCTTATGTTTCAAATGCATATGTTTGAAAATGGCATAATGCTCCATACGAAATGGAAATACTACGCGTTTGGTGGATGATATGCACAATGCAAAATGCAAGGGCACCGAATCAGCAAAATAAATGCTGAAAAGACAAAGCCAACTTCGCCGGGGAGAAGTGGAACATGCCAATCACGATTGGACTTAAGCTGGGAAAAATAAGCCCTGGATGGCCTCCTGGAACAAAAATTTCCAGGGTAATATTGTTCTGACGAGAACGAAAATCCACTCCATTGGGGGATTAACTCAAAACCTGCTGAGGAAAACGCCCTGAACGGCCTTCCAGAGTACAACTCTTTTGGGGAATAGACGACTTGATTGGGGAAAAACACCCAACCAACTGGAATCAAATCTTACCTAACGGGGAAATCAACGACTCTGCAGGGGATAACAACCAACCACTGAGATTAATTTCACTTCATTGGGGAAATCAGTCCTGAATGGCCTCCTAGAACACTGAAGTCCTTCTAGGGTACAAAACTCGCATTTGGGAGCAACTCCGCTCTACTGAAGATCAAAAGAAATCCAACCTGCCGGGGATTACTCAGTTGGGGATAACCAGACAAGATTTATTAAGGAACTATCCCAAACTATCTCCGCCGAGGATAGAGAATAGGAATCAACCCTAATCTGTTGGGAAGAAATAACTGCTCTGCTGACTTCTCTGGGGAATTAAGAAAGAGGGAAAACAACCTCGACCTCTGCTTGGGGACGAAATCACCACTTTAAGCTCTGAGTGGATACAAAGTCACAAATCTGGACTTTGTGGGGAAAACAAATCCTGAATTTACTCCGCCACTGGGAACAGTTCCAAACTTTCCTGGTGGAGAGAAATCCAGTCTCGACTTGCCGGGAAGTAAGTGCGTACCTACAATCCGTTGGAGATACGGGCACCTACCTGACCTGCATGGGGTATATCAATCTCGACCCTCTGGGGATTACTTACTCTGCCGAATAAGCCAGTCTTGAACTGCCGAGGAATGAGTGCATACAGACATTCTGCAGGGGATACATGTACACACTCAACCGCCCACTCAACCGGTAGAAAAAAACCCTTGCCGGGGAAAATGAGTCTCAACTACGCGTCTTCTTTCTGTGGGGATATAGTGATCTTAATTGGGATACATCTCTGGAAATTTTCCCCAAGGATAATGACCCTGCACGTGAACAAACAACAAGATATCCTGCACAAAGGGAGCTATCTCGGTCATCATCTGTGACATTGTTCAAATAAATCAAAGTTTTAATGATTATGGACAAAGCCTGCAAGTTTATGTTTGCAACATTTTATCAAAATGTCGGGCATTTTTTTCGCAATCAAAACAGTAAAGGCTAAAGCGAAAACAACAATTCACTGAATAGCATATGCTTTATTGACAAATGGCATGTAAATAGGCAGATTTTACAACAGATGCAACCCCTGAAAAGAGGATGTTGCGCAAAGATTTACAGAAATCACAGAAATATACAAAATGTTGGAAATGTGGCACAGACAAACACCATGAGCTGATCCATTTATGACTCGCCTGACTTCAATGCTTCTCTAATGCTTCGTCCTCTGCAGAGATTGATTCGGATAAATGGCCCTCAGGTCATCCCTTAGTCCATTATACTCTAAAGATCAATACGCAGACCACAGTCATTTGCTTTTCAAATCCCTAACTTTTTCCTGAATTGCCCTTGCGGGTTTTCAATTCACCGGGATACCCGTTTTTGCCAAAGTCGCCTTTCCAGGTTTTTGACTTTGCGGGTTTACATTTTTTCTTTTTATCCCTAACTTTTGCCCGAACCCATTCTTTTTATGGTTCGTCGGGATGCCCCATTTTTGCCTGGCTATTCTTTTTCTTTCCAGCGGGTCTCTTTAAGAAAAATATTTTTTAATTGCGTCTGCATTCACAGGAGATGTGAAGTCCTCACCATCCATGGTTGATAACAGCAAGGCTCCTTAGAAGAAAACCTTTTGCACGACATATGGCCCTTCATAATTAGGAGTCCATTTGCCCCTGTGATCTGTTTGTGGAGAGAGAATCTTCTTCAACACCAGATCGCCTATCTGAAAGCTTCAAGGGCGCACCTTCTTATCAAAAGCTTTCTTCATCCGACTCTGATACAGGCGACCATACGCAATGGATGCCAGTCTCTTCTCATCCATCAGGCTGAGCTTATTCAATCTGTTTCTTACCCATTCTGCCTCATCAAGCTTGACGTCAACCAGAAATCTCAAAGAAGGAATCTCGACTTCTAACAGTAGGACAACTTCCATACCATACACCAGCGAGAAAGGTGTTTCCCCAGTTGAAGTACGTATTGTGGTACGATATCCATGCAAAGCAAAGGGCAACATTTCATGTCAATCCTTATAGGTTACAACCATCTTTTGCACTATCTTCTTAATATTCTTGTTGGCCGCTTCAACAGCGTTGTTCGTCTTCGGACGATAGGGAGATGAGTTGTGATGCTCAATTTTTAAACTCTGGCACAGTTCCTTCATCATCTTGTTATTCAAGTTCGAACCATTATTAGTAATGATTCTTTCAAGAACTCCGTAATGACAGATGATGTCCTTCTTGATAAACCGGGCTACAACTTGTTTGGTGACATTCACATAGGAAGCTGCTTTGACCCACTTGGTGAAATAGTCAATTGCTACCAAGATGAAGTAGTGTCCGTTGGATGCGGTTGGCTCAATCTTGCCAATCATATCAATACCCCACATGGAAAAGGGCCAAGGTGACGCCATGACGTTCAGAGGACTCGGCGGCACATGAATTTTATCAGCACAAATCTGGCATTTATGGCACTTCTTTGCATACTTGAAGCAATCTGACTCCATAGTCAACCAATAATACCATGCTTGGTAAGTTTTTGAGACATGGCATGCCCGCCGGCGTGTGCGCCAAAGGCACCTTCGTGGACCTCTTCCATAAGCAGACTCGCTTCTTTCTCATCCACGCATCTCAACAGTACCAAGTCAAAATTCCTCCAGTAGAGTACAGCATCTTGGTTCAGGTAAAAATTTCCAGCCAACCTCCTCAAGGTCTTTTTATCCCGGGCCGACGCCCCTGGCGGATACTCTTTGTTCTTGAGAAAATTCTGGATATCATAATACCATGGTTTGCCATCAGAGGTTTCCTCTATTGTGAATACAAATGCCAGCCTATCCAGGCACGAGATGACTATTCTCGGAGTATTGTTCCAGAATTTCACCTTGTACATTGAGGATAACGTCGCCAGAGCATCTGCCATCTTATTCTCTACTCTCGGCACGTGGTGAAACTCTACCCGATCAAAGAAAGATAATAATTTGACCTTCACAAACTCAACGGCATCTTCAACTCTTCGACATCAGCTACTAAATTCAAACCCTCATCCTCAATAATGGCACTAACCCCAGGTGCCCCATGATTAGGCATGGGATTCTGCACGACATTGGGCGCATCGTGAGAAAAGTTAATGGCTTTTCTGTCTATTAGATCCTGAACCTTATGTTTGAATGCTTTATAGTTATCAATGTTATGATCAGGAGCACCAGAATGAAAATCGCACCGGGCGTTAACATCATACCCTGAAGGTGGTGGGCCGGTTAAAGGAGCCAACGTCCTTTTCTGGACTAACTGCAACTGCATCAAATGTTGTAGTAATTAAGGGTAAGGCATCAGTGGTGCGTCGAAGTGTCTGTTCATAGTCCTTCTGTGATCCTGAAACTGCCTTGGTGCATAGTTCTGTTGGTTCTGTTGTTGTTGTTGTGGTTGTGGTACTGCAAGTATGGTAATACTTGCAACCTGAGGTTGTTGTTGACGGTATTGACGCTGATTTCTGGTTCTTCCCCGGGAACTAGATACTTCATTGGTTTCTCCCTCCCTCTTTTTATTGCCAAAAGTATTTCTCCCTCCACCAGATGTGGATCCTTCACCAGCTTGAATTTTGCCCAATTTGATTATGTTCTCGACTCTTTCTCCTATAATGATCAGATCAGAAAAACCACCTGACATGTTGCCGATTAACTTCTCGTAGTACACACCTGGTAATGTGGCAACAAACATGTCTATCAGCTCCCTCTCCACCATAGGAGGTTGCACTCTAGTTGCCAATTCACGCCACCTTTGGGCGTATTCCTTGAAACCTTCATTATTTCTTTGGGATAAGTTCTGCAATTGGACCCTATTCGGTGCCAAGTCACTGTTGTATTGGTAATGATTAACGAACGCCTCAGCCAAATCCCTCCAGCTTTGGATGTTGACTGGTTCTAAGCCCATGTACCATTCTAGAGACGGACCAGAGAGACTGTGTAACACCCATTTTATTTATTTAGTCATTTTGGTGTTAATTTAATTATTTTATGTTGGTGTGCCCTTAGGTGGAGTGTGTTGGTATGTGATTGGTGAGTATCCTTGATATATAAGGATCATTGGTGGTGTGGAGATAATAATATAATAGTTAATAGTAATATTGGTGGTATTATTATTATTATTATTATTATTATTATTATTATTATTATTATTATTATTATTATTATTATTATTATTATTATTATTATTATCATTATTATTATTATTATTATTATTATCATCGGTATGAATATTATTATTGGTGGGTGTCCCTGATATGGGAGGATTATTGGTGGTGTTTTGGTGAATATAATAATATAGTGTATAATATTGATATTGGTGGGAATATTATTATAATTATTATATTTATTATAGTTACTATTGTTATTAACATTATTATTATTATTTTGGTGACATAATAATAGGATTATTATTACTATTATTATTATTATTATTATTACTTTATTAAAGTTATTAACATTATTATTATTTTGGTGAAATAATAATAGGATTATTATTACTATTATTATTATTATTATTATTTTATTAAGTTATTAACATTATTATTATTTTGGTGAGATAATAATAGGATTATTATTACTATTATTATTATTATTATTTTATTAAGTTATTAACATTATTATTATTTTGGTGAGATAATAATAGGATTATTATTACTATTATTATTATTATTATTATTTTTATTATTATTATTATTATTAAGTTATTATTATTATTGGGATTAGAGAATTAAAATAGAAACGTGAGGGATTAGTAGTTTTACGATACATTGTGAGAAGTTAGAGAAAATGGAAAAAGAACGATAGAAAAAGGAGAGAACGGAAAAGGGAACGGAAAAGGGAGCAAAGAACGAAGGATACAGGGGAAAATCAGAATTGGCCAAACCTTGGAGGGTTCTTTCATCGATCAACCGATTAACAAGGTAAGGGGGGAGAAACTTGATTTGGGATGGTATATACATGTATAGGGTAGAGGGGATTCCTTAACCCCGTAGGAAAATTCCGATCTATGAAGTTTTATATTGGCATGCTTGTTATTATTGTTGCTGATGATAAATTGATGCTTGACATTGATGAATGGTTGATTGGTATTGGTGAATTTGGTGTATATATATTATGGTGATGTTAGTGAGATTATATGTTGTTACTGCGGTGTTGATAGTAACTATAAATAGAGTTTTGGTGAGATTCTGTGTTGTTACTGTAGTGTGGGTAATGACCATGATTATAGCTTTGGGGAAAATTATATGTTGTTACTGCAGTGTTGATAGTAAATATAAATAGAGTTTTGGTGAGATTCTGTGTTGTTACTGTGGTGTGGGTAATGACCATGATTATAGCTTTGGGGAAAATTATGTGTTGTTTCCCTATAGTGTCGTTAATGACTATGGTTAGGACCTTGGTGAGATTCAGAGTGACTCTGAAGTGTCGGTAATGTACCGTAATGTTGGTTCTAGAGTAGGAAGTATAGGATAATTGGTAAGTATAATGTTTATTGGTGTGTTTGTGTTTGATGATAACTAGTAATTGATAGTGATGGAGTATAAGTAAATGTTAATGAATTGGTGTTTTGGGATGATTTGGCATATAGGGCATATAGGGTATTTTACAGTTTTTAGGGAAAATTCTGTATGGCTTTTGAGGTATCGATAGAGTGTGTAGGTGATGATTTTGGGAATAGGAATTAGAAGCCTATTGGTTACGGTAATGTGCAAGATTGGTACTAGAATAGACTGAGGATCTGAGTTGAGATGATAGGTATAGGTTGGCCTTGATGCACTGTAAGAATGATGAGTGTGGGAACTAACTTGTGTACCTGGTGATAGTGCATGTTTCCCGTAATAATGACTGGTGGACAATTAGTTGATGTATATGTATGTAGTGATCAGTAGGATCGCGTACCCCCGAGTGGTGGGATATGTTATATCTTGGTGTTAAAGTATGAACTTGTTTACTATCTGGTTGATTTATATGGTGTTGTTGTATGTTATATCTGTACATATGTGCATTGGTGTATGATGATATGATCAGGAGGATCGTGTGCACGTTGAGTGCCTAAATATATTAGTTATGCATTGGTGTGTGCATATCATGGTGTTTTGGTGGGATGAATCATGTCTCAGGAGGAGCGTAAGTGATTCATCCGTACTCCTTTGTGGAGAATGGTGGGGGATAGATCATGTCTCAGGAGGAGCGTAAGTGATCTATCCAGGTTCGATTGAATGAACCAATGAGTCGGTACCGCATGCATGGTGTTGAGTTGCATATTTGCATTATAATATGTTATATTGTAATTTGAACAGTAGGTTCGTCATATGGAGTTGTTGGGGGTGAATATTGGTGTGTTGGTGTGTTTTACTACCTTATTTACATGTATTACATTACCATTATATTCTGATCATTATTTCTCACCCCTTTGTTGTTGTTGTGGTCTGTGCTTCTTCGGAAGTACAGATAATCCAGGTGTTTAGCTAGCTTGGATATTGGTGTGACCATCGAGTCTAGGATGCTCTGATACGTAACACGGGATATGGGTGTTGTAATTGTTTTATGTCAAACGTGTTGAAATCCTGTGACGTATCATGTTTTGATGTATTTTACTTTATGAAACAAATTCCGCTGTATTATTTTGAAAAGAATGAATAAAGTATTTTTATAAAATTTGGAGATGTGATATCCCACTTTTTGGTGAAAACTCTAATTATTATTATAATATTTATATTTTATTTAATACGGGAAGTGGGGTGTTACAGACTGTCCTGGAAAAAATGAATAAGCAACTTTTCATCGTCAGAATAGGCAGACATCTTGCGATAGTAGGAATGAAGATGAACCCTAGGACAGGTAGTGCCTTTGTATTTATCGAAACCAGGAACCTTGAACTTCAAAGGAACCTTCAAATCTGGGATCAACCCCAAGCTTGCCATGTCCAACCCCATAGAGTTCTGATTTTCAAAGCTTTGTATCTTCTCCTCAAGCATTTTAAATCTTATGTCTGCCTCAGGTTGCAGACCAACATTAAGATCCCTCATAGAAAACACATCGTCTTGCTCATCCTGTTCCCACTAAGGTCCAGCATTTCCATGTACAACATACGTCACCTCAGGTATGGGGATTCCACCTACATTACCTCCGCCCAGAGGGATAAAAACTAGAGGAACATCATTAGCATGTGGCGTACCACCACCATTACGAAGAGGAACAACAACAATCCCACCGTGAAGCACACCACTCCCGTCAACCCTAGAAATTAACGGTTGCACCAAAGTCCTTAGTTGTTCTTGTCCATTTGCAACACCTTGCATCATATCCATGAACTGGGCCATCCTATCACGGAATTCCTGCATCTCAGCTTGAATCTGATCCATAATCTTGCATTGATTTCCCCGAGTGGCGTAACGATGAGTCGTCTGGTTGTCAATCCTGAAACAAACTACAAAGCCACAGAGATAAGGTTAACGGTTCCGGAGCACCTACGATGCAAGATGCAAAATGATGCAATATGCAGACATGTATATATGCATTAGGGAAATTTTCCCCTCGATTCTAGTTCCACGAGAACAGCACGACAATGGAAAGCCAACAGATAAGCATAGATCAAACTCCTCATAAATAAAATGAGAGCCCAGAAGTCAAGGTATAGAACACCGTGCCGCAACAATACAATGGAATCAAAATGACCTCATCTAACAGCTCTGGTGATGTTCACAACAACAAACTACAAAGAGAGGAAAAACACTCAAGTATGACAGTGAGCCTGGAAATCCTCCAATAACTCCTTCGTCTCTGGATGGTCTGGCCTGATCAGCAACCCCTGAATAAGCAGCTCTATCCGGCTAATGGTGGTCTGCAAACCCTGAGCATAATCCTCCCAAGCACCTTCACCAAACGCTTCTTCAAGCTTGCACCTCTTCACATCAGCCCTTGACTTATAGTCCTCCAGTGTTGTAAGAGCTTCATTCAACTTGCAGTCACTTTTGCGCCGGCGCGAGGATTCAGCTATACCTTTCTCATCACTTACCCGGAGTTGAGCTTTCAACCTGACAATCTGTTGCCTAAGCCCATCTTCTCGCTCTTTGTTGTTAGTTAGAATGGCATTCCATTGGTCATTAAACTTTGAGATCTCTACATATGCTCTGTCTAGCTCTTTCTTCTTGTCTCCGAGAACATCACTAGCACTCTTCAAGTCTAGGCCTATACGCTTTCGAGCGCAAATCGCTTCTGTTAATTATGTACCAATTCAGTATGCATCTTGGATGAATAAGTGGCTTTACACCTTTCGCTTCTGAGCTGAATAATCTCTTTTTCCAATTCCTCATTTGCCTTACGTAACTCCTCCTTCTTGGACTATAGCTGATTATATCTCTGAATATCAACAGTAGTTGGCTCCTCAATCATCAAAGGATATAAAGGCTCACAAGGTGGAAAAGGCATCAACAACCTCTCAACTCTCTCCTGAATCCAAGTCACATAAGGATCATAAGCTCTACTATTGCTCTTACCCAAAGAAGCCTTCCCTCTACAGTGAATCTTGCTCATGCTTTCTCAACTATGATCAGGGTCTCATTCTCAAGCAAACCAGTGAAATATAGAGATTCCTGTATTTCCTCCTCCTTCGGAGGTTTCCTCAGAGCATAACCAAACTGCCTCACTACAAGAGATGGGTTGTAGTTAATACCTCCTTTCCTTCCAATCAATGGGACGTTAGGAAAACCACCACATCTATAGATAATATATGTACCCAACTGATCTCTATCAAACCATATGATATTCTTAGAGGTCAAGCCCATCAGTCTATTTGACCACTCTGAGGTACCTGCAGTATCAACAAAAGGACCGGTCTTGAGAAGGTGACTCACAAACCATCTGTATAAAAGAGGTACACAACAAGACACATTCTTCCCTCTCCAATTCTCATTCTTGTAATGCACGGAATGATACACATCTCCCATTAGTGTAGGCACAGGATTTCCCGAAGCAAAGATGTGGAAAGCATCCAAATCCATAAAGTCTGGAATATTCAGAAACAACATTATACCATATATGCACAAAGCTAATACGACATTAAAAACAATCCAACAACCCTCTTCCGCAAAGTGTTGAGCTTTACCAACCAGGAAAGGCAATGGAAACCCCACCATCCCATTCCTTCTGATCAATCTTCCTTCTAACTCAGAAGCGTCCACATGAAGGGCATTAGCCAACTTAGCCAAATCAGGTTCAGCTTCAGTATGATAAAAAGGCATATGGTCTAGAATAAGAACTCCAAGCAGCATAGAGAAAATTCTAAAGTAGGCATCAACACATAACCCAGAAAAGTGAAACACTTCAACTGTGGATCATAGAACTGGAGCAAGGTGTGGAGACCTTCCAACTCAAACACTGAGGCTTTGCCAACACATCTCAAAAGCTTCCCATATGACTTCTTGAAATCTTCCATTACAGCACGATCAGCAACAGAGATCAAACTGAGCAGAGACCCTTTGTCAGGAGTAGGGAAATTGTATACAACAGTCTTCTTCAAACTAGGCTCCATGTCAAAAAGGAATAACTCACTAGAATCGAGAGGAAAATATACACCTGCAACATAAATACATGTCAATGCTAAATGTTGATGAAAATGCAAATGCAACAGGGGATCAAGATTGTTGTGCTGTTGACTGAGAAGAACCAGCGCTTTGCTTCGGCGAGGACATAACAAATCACTGATATAAGGACCCATTGTATCAATGATCACAAGTTCACACTGACGGGAAAACCGGGCAGGTTGAAGGTCAAAGTTTCCTGCATAGCCCTCCCCATTCACAGGTATGAACCTATCTCTGATAAGGTCTGGCATCCTATGCGGTCGTCAGCGTCACAGACTTTCGAGAAACGATGATACATTCACCATTTCTGGTTTGGCATCATAGTCTAACGAAGCGGCCTCACTTAGCTGACTCCCAAGTGATCGGTCTCCAGAGTCGACAGTTTCAAATCCAACATCCCGGTCCTAACCAGCAGGATGAGATGTCTTCAAGGAAAACCTCGTCTGAATGCGAATTTCGTGAGGACTAGTGCATGCCAAACATACAGGTCCATCACTAATCTCCACTCTAATGTTATGGTTATACTCAAACCTGGGTTTTGGCTTATCACTCAATGGAACATTCCCACCCAACAGCACAATAATAATGATAATATACAATGCTGGAAAGTAAAATGCAAATGCAGATAAAGTACAACAGATACATACACAACCAAAGATAAACACACAAGCGCTAGGATTGACTCATACAGGGGATGAGAGAAGTCCCCAGCAGAGTCGCCAGCTGTCACATTGCTACGAAGAGGGCCCGACAAGGACAGAATAGTCGCCACCGTTCGTTATTTATCCCAATGAAAGGGAAATGAAACGATTAGGGAAAACCTACGAAAAAGGGAAAAGACAGGTCATCGCAACCAAATCTCAGGTTCGAGAGTCGGTTACACAAGGGGAAGGTATGAGCACCCCCCACGTTCGTTGTACTCAACGGGATCCACACTTGTTATCTATCTAAAAAGGGTGTTAATCTATCTAAGCTATAGGCCACATGGACAAAAGAAAAGAAAAGAGACTCGATAGAGCATCACGGCTCTATGCCTACGTATTCCCTCGTGCAATGGGAAAGTTAGAGTCAACGTAGTTCGGAAAACTACGGGTGAAGGTGGGGAAGGTTGCTCGCCAAGACATCGTCGTCTTGTGCCTACGTATCTTCATCTGGTATAAGAAATCAGAGCAAACGTAGTTCGGGCTGACACGACCACAGATTGGTTCAAGTGTTTTACCCGAGTAGGGTTAAACCTTAGTTCTAGCAGTTAGGTGTATCACTGCTCGACCATTGGAGACTTAGGCGTTACCTGTTTGCGGTAGAACCAAGATTTCATGTTGCACTAAAGACTATGACTTAGGAGTGAATGTGTCGCATATCGTCAAAAGGACATACGCTAAACACTCTAGACGGTATGAGAGGAGGCGCCCCAATCATCATTTCCCAAATGCTTAAGGCTCGTAGTGTACATCACTTGTTATCCTTTATTAGATGTTTTGAAGAAGTTTTGAGATGAGAAGAGAGGACACAAGACTAAGGGGAAACTAACTCAACCCTAATGTTATCATGCAATGTGCTCCTATGATTGAGATTAAGACGGGAAGAACTATCCTAATGTTAGCTTGCTTGGATTGAACACTTAATGTCTCTCCTACTCCCATGGGACTAGAAATCCTAAGGGATCATGGAAAAGGAACTAAGTAAACATAAGATAAGTCAATCACAAATGAGAAAGAAAGAGATGCAAACACAAAATGCAACACAAAGAAAAGACGGAGGAAAAAAAGTGTGGGGCAGCAATCACCACAAGCACATCTCAACCTCTTGAAACCAAGCAAGGGATGCAAAACAATAAAAGAAATGCAAGCAAAAGGATGCGAGGATGAGATGAAATTGTAGAAGCGAACACCTACGACCATCGACCATCAATCATCGAAGAAAAGTGGGAGGAAAAAAAGGTGTGGGACAGCAGCCACCACAAGCACATCTCAACCACGCCATTCTTCAAACTCAAGCAAAACAAATGAACACTCATCATTTTGAACAACAACTACAAAAGTATGCATTCAAGTGGAAATCGAACACGCGTGTCGAAGAAATCATGATTAAAGAATCAAGAACAACAACATAATATCCAAAACATCTCACTCAAATGCATCATACTGATCCATGAAGATTCAAAGTGAAATGATACCTAAAACAAGCTCAAAAACAGCAAACATGACATTCTGGTTCAGTGTTAATCGGTTAACACATATGGTTAACCGATTAACCAGTTAAAAATGTTTGAAAATTTGAAAATTCACACTGGTTAATCGATTAACCAGTTTGCACTGCAACTGGTTAACCGATTAACACTGTACCAGAAGCAGAAAACAACAGCTCAAAAGCACTTTTCAGCAAATAATCACTTATGCAATAATCCAGATGATCACATAATCAATTATGCACGAATTTAAACCAGAAAACAGTGATCCAATCAACATGTAAACACATTAAAACAGCAATATCTCAATTCACATAAATCAAAATCAACAAAGTCAATCGAAAATGAAGATCAACATGATGATTATGCAAATAAGCTCAAAAACAGAATCAGATCAAGAATTTCCAACCTACAAAGCAGAGATTTGCTTTGGTAATTGTTGATCAACTTCAATTGAGCAGATCCAAGCAAGAAATCCGGAAATCCTTCAAGATCCAAGTGATTACTTGTAGTAGAAATGAAGATCCACCAAAATTAAGCAAGAATTATCCAAATAAGCTCCTCTAGATCATCTTCCAAGTTCAAATCGGCAATAGCACGAAATTTGAATGGAGAATTGGAGATAATATGGATGAAGGATGAAGGTTATAGCTCTAGAATTCAATGGTTCCAATGGAGAATCATTGAATCAAAGGGGAGAGCTCTAATGGAGGTTTTGGGGATGGAGAAGTTGAGAGAAAAATTCAAGAGTGAATGAATTCTGAAAAATGAAATGGAATTATGAGGATTGTGTGTGTGAGTTTTGGAGAAAATCATTTAAATATGCTCTTGGTTAGGATCCAAATGTGGTTTGGAGTGTGGTTTGTGAAAATTGGAATGGGATTAGGAATGGGAAATTGGAGGAAACTTTAATTAATTTGAAAATTAACCAAACTTTGAAGTGGTTCTAGATCCTTCCTTTGGTGTGAAATCAATTTCTCAAGTCATCAAAATGGACCCCAAAGTGACCTCTATTGAAAACTCACATGCAGAGCTGAAATTGCCTTGGGTAATCGGTTAACCATATGGGTTAATCGATTAACACCTTTAAAAATTCAAATTTTACCTGATTTTGCATTGGTTAATCGGTTAACACCTTAAAAATTTGAATAAAGGGACGGATCAAAGAAAACCCTAGGGGATCCAACACGAAAAATCCTGAAGAACAGACGAAGATCACCCTAAAACATAACCGAGAAGAGCACGAAAACCATAAGGACGAAAACCATCAGGATCATCACCAGAAAAACGGCAAAACCTAAAACGAAGCATCACACAATCATCACCATCCGCGGACGGATCGTCAAGCCCACGGCTTACACCCACACCATCTAGAACCCGTAACCGGACTCAGAGAAACAAAGTTTTCTCATCATCGTCACCATCAAAAGCGTCAAAGCCTCATAAAAAAAACATCATCAGCCATAATCATCCGAAATCCATCAGCAATGTAAGCCACCCATGAAGAGGTTTTTCACATTTTTTTAGTTATTATTTTTTTGCAAAGAAGAAATAAAAACGCATGAGAAGAAGAAGGAAAAACGCATGGCCAAGGAAGAGAGAAATTCGTGGGAGATTAAGAGGGATAGAGAGGCGAGGGACGTGATAGAAGGGAGAGAAAGAAGGAAAACGCAGAATGAAGCCCTCAAAGGGGCCGCCACGGGAGCAACAAAGGGGATTATGGAACCCTAGTCCCTCCCCATTCTTATCCTTTACGACCCGGGTTGGGTCCGGAAAGTGGTGACCCGGCCCAACCCATTTGTTTTTATTTTTTTTCCTTTTCTTATTTTCTGTTTTATTTTTATGTTTTAACCTCTTTTTGATTATTAATTAAATTAACACTTTTTACTGTCTTTTAGTTTAAATTAATTTTTGTTAATCTAACACCTTTTTAAAAATAAAAAAAAATCTTTTCTTTTCTTTTAATTAAAAATCTAATTTTTTAAAATTAACATTAACTCTTTTAATAATTGTAAATAAAATCTAACTGTTTTTATTAAAATTAACCTTTTAATTAAATTCTAACTTTTCTTTTTTAAATTATTTATAACATGATTAAAATATGTTCTAACGTTTTTAAAAAACTAAATCTAACCTTTTAGACTAAATTCTATTTTTTTTAATAATTAAAATAAAATCTCACTTTTTAAATTACCATCAACTTGTCCTTTTAAAAAAAACTAAAATTAACATTTTCTTTTTAAAAAAAAAATTAAAATAACACTTTTTTTTAAAATTAATTATTAACCTTTTTTTTAAAAATAAAATTCTAACAAATCTTTTACATTTAAATTTCTAACTTTTTATTTTTAAAAATCTCTAACTTCTTTTTTCTAAAAATTTCTAACTTTTTTATTTTGAAAATTCAAACTTTTCTTTTAATTTAACCCTAATCTATTTTCTTTTTTAATCACATTAAAATTCTAACTTTTCTAAATTTCACCAAAAACCCTAATTTCATTCTAACTCTTTTCTAATTACCTAAATTCTCATCACGTTCATCACCTAACTTCTAATTTTCATCAATTCTAATTTTCATCCTTAACTCCTAGCCTTCGTTCTCGATTATCCATGAACCTGTTGCTAACCTTTTTTATATTTTATTTGTACATTATCTGACATTATTATTTCTATTCACATCTTATTGTTATCACTTGTATATTATTTCAACATCTTCATTGCTTATTAATTTTCACTGTTTATTATTTTTTTTCGTAAATTACCCTTCGAAGGAAAGGTCTAACCGTTTGACCGCCGTGTCAATCTTCCTTTACCGTCGTCATTCCTAGCCATAGGATTCGAGTCGCCATACTCATGCTTAGGCGTCTCGCCGTGGACACACCTTTATCTCTTTCAAACCTTAAGACTTTGAGTCGCCGTACTCATACTTTTAGGCGTCCCTCCGTGGACAATTTTACCCTTTACCCTATCCTTAGGAAAAGGAGTCACCGCATTCCATGTAAGTTCCCGACATGGAATACTTACTCATCACCCTTTTCAATTCAAATTTACAACGTAGAATTGGAGTTGTCGCGCTCCAAGTAAGCGCTTCCTTATGAACGTTTACACCCCCTTAGAACCTTGATCGCAATCAAGAAGTTTCTCACCTCCCTCTATGAGGGGAACTACGATTACTCTAATTCCATCCCCTACCTTGGATACGTAGGCACAAGATGCGAGTCTTGACGAGTAAACTTAGGACTAACCCTTAGGTACTTCTTTTCACCTTTAACCCTTAGTATTACTCTTAAGTAGATAACTATAGCAATAACACATTTAAAACAAGAGGTTCCTGTAGAGTACTACAGAAGTTTAGGATGTTAATACCTTCCCTAAGTTTAACCAACCCTCGAACCCTAGATCTTTCCCCGCATTGTGTTTACGATGCAAACTAGGTTTTTCCTTTCTTTAACCTTTCCTTCGGATAAATCAAAGGCCGGTTGTGAACTAAAGATGTGATTCAAATTAATTAATAATTTGATATCCTATTCTCACCGCAACAGAAAATGGCGGCTTCACTGGGAAAGTCGTATCTTTTAAGGGTTATCCCTATCTTGTTTTTGTGCTTGCTATTTGCTTTATTATTTGCTTGTATATATCTGTTGTACCTAGCTTGGGGTATCGTTGTTGTGAGATAAGTCCTACACCCGGACTTGAGTGCAATTATTATAGGAAAATGATATATTCGACGATGCTTATAGGGAGTGATTCCTGACCAAGCTGACTTGAGAATCACCGCTCAGTTGAGGCCCTCTTGAAAATTAGTATTGTTGAACGAGTATTCGTGAAAACACTTACTATATTTGACCTGGGAGCCTGTGATACTGGGGACCATAGTTACTTAAACACAGCCTTGGCCTTATCTAGGACGTAATGCGATGACTATGAGGGAGTAGTCCCGAAATAGTTGTTACGCGACACTACACTAAAAAGAGGTTCTCTTGAGAATATTATTAACCACCGAGTTAATCGGGAAATTGATAATATTCGAAAGATGGACTGATGACTTTGGGCACCTCTTTAGAACCCTTGTTCTACAAGTACAATTAACCTTAGTACATACCTTTTGGGATGGGTAGACCTAGACTTCGCTCATGTTCCTCTAACCTAGGATCCTTTGTTTGCTTGTGTATGGTTGTGCATTGCATCCAGCATCATATCATTCCTTGTTTCAAGGAATTCAACAGTCCTTTGCAAATTCAAAAAGTCTTACATTTTAAAGTCTAAAACCTTTTCCAGCTCTTCCTAAAAATATTTTTAATCGACCGTTGAAATTCTTGAAACCATTGCATTGCATTTTAGCATCATGTTTTTGCATTGCATTTCCCCCCCCCAGTTTCTCATTCTTGGTTCTCTCGCCTTCCAGTTCTGTCACCCTGAGTCCTCTGCATCAGTACAACGCTAGAGCCCGAGCTCGAAAAAAGATGGAAGAACAAATTCAAGAGATTGATCGTGTCAGCAATGAACTCGAAGACCTTCGAGGAAGTGTGGGGCGAATTATAGAGATGCTACAGGTCATTAATGCAAAGATGGATACTCAGCCCACTGTTGTTTATGAGATTATCGGTACTATTGTGGACCCTCAACTAGCTGTTACTATTGCAAGTGTACCTCCTTAAGGTCTTCAACCTGGTTTTGTTCCCCCTCTTGCTGTTGTTCCTATTATTCAACCAATTCAACAAGTTGTTCCTTTGGTTTCCAAAGCTCTTCGAGTGGTTCCTACTTTTGCACCAGCTATAGTTTATACCCGTGTGCAACCGTATTTCAATGAACCAGTTTATGAGATTCCTGATGTGAATGATGACGAAGATGAGCGACATGAAAAGCTTCCTGAGAATGTTGAAACTATTGACAAAAGGCTGAGGAAGATGGAAGGTGATCAAATCCTTAGTGCTACTGCCAGAGATGTCTGTTTGGTTACTCCTTCGAAGTTCAAAACTCCGAACTTCAATCGTTATGAAGGCGTTACTTGTCTGAAGAGTCATATGATCATGTATTACCGAAAGATGGTTGCTCATGTTGAGAACGACAAACTGATGATTCATTATTTCCAAGACAGTTTGAAGGGTGCTTCATCAAAGTGGTATTTAACTTTGGATCAATCTCGTATTAAGTGTTTCCAAGATTTATCTGATGCCTTCATTAAAAACTACAAGTACAACATGGATCTGGCTCCCGATCGAAGACAACTGTTGAGCATGTCGCAGAAGAGTTCAAAATCATTCAAAGAGTATGCTTAGAGATGGAGAGATATTGCTTCGCAAGTAGAGTCTCCTTTGACCGAGAAAGAGTTAGTCGATTGGTTTGTTGACACTGTTCGTCCAGAGTTCTATGAGAGAATGGTTGGTAGTGTGGCTGCTAATTTTTTTGACATTGTTGTTGTTGGTGTGAAAGTTGAATTTGGTCTGAAGAGTGGTAAAATGTCAGGTATTTCTTGTAGTTCAACCTCTAAAGATCAAGTGAAAAAACATTCATTCAATTCTCAGAAGAAGAAAGAAGGTGAAACTAATGTTGTATCTACAGGTAGACGAAGAAATCAACCTTATCAACACCCGCAGAATTATGTTCAACAACAAGGTTATCCGGTTCAGTATGCTCAACAGCCCTATGTGGCTACTGTTACACCTGCCTTTAATCAACAAATTCCTACTCATCAGCATGTGCAACCGGCTCCTGTCTATCAAGCTCTGGTCTATCAACAACCTCTTGGGTATCAGCCTGCCAATTATCAACAAGCACCCAACGCTCCTGCTTATCAACAACTTGAGAATCAGGCACCTCGCCAGAATGCTCCTAACAGGAGACAGTACAAGCCATGTCCTCCGATTCCGATGACTTTTACCGAGTTGTGCCCTTCATTAGTACAACAAGGTCTGATTACTACAAGAGCTTTAGGTCCGCCTCCTAATTTGTTACCTGCCAATTACAATGTTGTCGCTCATTGTTTATTTCATGAGGGTGCGCCTGGACATGATTTAGAAAGCTATTATGCTCTTAAGAACATTGTCAGAGATTTTGTTGGAAAAGAAGATCTTGTTTTTCGATGATCCTCAGCCGAATGTCAAGAACAACCCTTTGCCTAACCATGGGGCTGTTAATGTTATTGATGATTCATTTGATGAAAGCTTTATTCTTGATGTTGCTCAGATCAAGACTCCTCTCTGGATTTTCCATTCGAAGTTATTTGAAGCCGGTTTATGTCTACTTCTCATATTGATTGTGCAAGTTGTGATGTCATTACTAAGGGTTGTTTGTTGGTTCAGAATGATATTCAGATATTGATTAACAATGGTTTTCTACAAGTGGTTAACAAAGTGAAGAAGGATAAAGTTGTTGTGATTGAGCCCGTCTTCAACTTACCAGAGCCGAATGCTAAAGTGCCTGTCTCTAATCTGCCGAGATCAAATTCTGCAAAGCCTGTGTTCAATGTATCTAGGCCTGTTACTCCTACAGTGAATCAGCCAAAGCCGATAATTATTCAGAAGCCTAGTCCATTTCATTTCAGTGATCCTAAATTTGTACCCTGGAAATATGATGCGACCATGATTGACAAAGAATCTGGGAAAGTTATTCCGAGGGAAGAATTGAAGATTGCTAATGAAGATGGGACAAATATAGCTGGGGTAAGCAAGATGACACGCAGTGGTCGTATTCATACTCCCCATTACAATGAGGCTCCGCCTAAAGAAACCACTACTACTATGCTGGTCTCGAGTACAAAGACCTAATAAACCCCTTGAGAAAGACTTGTCAGACAGTTCATTTTGTTTACTTATATGTATTTTGTTTCTTTGATTATAAAAGCATAATTAGCATGTACGAACTTGTTTTTTTTGAATAATTAATGCAATGCATATGTTTGTCTTGAAGAAATCCATTTGTACTCACTCATAAAATTATTTTTCATAATATATAATGCCAACTTTACCCGATCTCTTGCTTTGATAGAGAATTGGGAGGAGGAGGATGAAATAAAACGCAAGATCTCTTGTCGTATGCTTTTAAATGAAACCCCGCTGATGATGTAAGGCATTGTTACAAATCCTCAAACACCGGAGATATAAGGAAGATAATCCCTCTTTAACCCTTTTGAGCCTTGAAGTAGGAGTTTTTCATTCCAAATGAAAACCCTCAACTTTAACCTGGGGCAAGGTAGTTTTTCAGTTACACTGATCGAGCGCTCAGACTCTCTAAGGAGGAGGAGTGAACATTCGAGAATCCATTTTATCCTTAACATACTAGGAGGCTAGAAGTAAAAAAACACAATGACTATTCCTCGACTACCTAAATAGGGAGGCAGTCACAAGCCTTTCAAAAGAGTCACACGACTTGTTCAAAAAAATAATGAATGAAAATGAAAAAGCCCCCTAAGTCAAAACCTATGAAGGAGACTTAGGAAAATCTGGGGCATCCCACTAGACTCCAATGTCAAATTCCAGAGACTCCGTCCAGGCAAAAGTTAGGGAATAAAAATGCGAAAAGCAAAACAAGGGACTACAATAAAGAATCCCCTGTAGAGAACAAAGTCGTGTGATCAAACACAAAAAAGAAAATAGGTGAGTGACTGCCATGTCCAAAACCTTGATGAATTCTCGACCGTATCAAATCCTCTTGAGAGATGAGTACTCATATCCAGTTAACTGAATATAGGATTGGAGAACATCACGAAGAATGGGTGGGTACAAATAAACTTTGAGCCTTTATCCTTTGTTTCTTAAACCTTGAACCAAGCCACGATACAACCTTTAAAAGACCTAATTGAAGTATGATTTCTTTTGAAAGCATACTCGATGAGATAATGTTTCCTGACTCCTACGAGCTATGCTCAGTTTAATGTTGGCTTTATGAATTAAATTCATATCCTAACTAGAGATTCGGTCACGAGTTATTGTGATATCTTTTTTCAAAAAAAAAAACTTCAAGAAAAATATGTATGTTGCATTAACAGTTTCAGAATAGGTATTTCATGCGTGTTGACTTTGCCTGATATCGTAGAAAGTTACATATAAAGATCAACAATGAAACTTGAAGATTTTGCTAAACAGGGGCAGGCGGTTTCCAAATTGCTTACTGATGCAAGTCTGACTCTCTTAAGATCCATTTCTAGAAGACTCAATCATAACACTGTCGATCTGGGCCAGTTACGCCGAGGTCCGATAAATCTCTCCAAGAGTTTGAAAACAGTGGGGAAACTGGACTCCATGTTCTCTGTAAAATCCTCTTGAGATGAATCTTTCGCACAAAGAAGGTACTCTGGGGCATTATGTTTCAAAATGGCAACTATTACACTCTTCACGCCTCGATGAATTTTACTTCAGGCGGCCTTCATTCCCCAGTAAGTCTCATTGTTGCAGAAGCACTTTTAAACCATTGCCTCAGCGCAAGTCCCCAGTGAGACTATAAGCTAACAACACTTTTGGACAGACCCAGTAATCTCTAGTGTTTTTCAAGACTGCAGAGATCTCCCCAATGTCTTCCAAGTGATACATGCATATTTGAGGACCCACTCCCCAGTGGGACCATCTTTTCCTCACCGAAGCTGCCATAATTTCCTCAGGAAATTCATCCCAGGAGATTGCCATACTCTCCCCAAGAAGTCAAGATACTTTCCCTATGGAAGCTAACGTACTTTCCCCAGGAAGTTGAGGTATTTTCCCAAGAAGTTGCCACGCTTTCTCCATGAAGCTGCCTAGTTCCACATCTTCCCCGATGAAGAGAATATTTATTTTATCCCCGGAAGTCTTTAATCCTCAGATGACTCTCCCAGTGAGCAGGTCTTCTTTGATCAGAATTCAGATTCATGATGGTAATCCTTCCAGTGAAGTCATGATATCTTATCCCTAAGTGAAGGTGTTCTCCCTAGAGAATGTGGAACGCTGAAGCAAGATTTAGTTCCACCATCAACCTTCCTATCCCTTGATAGATGTACTTTTGCAGAGGTTGCCGGGTATCCCTGTTGAGATGTTTATTTCATCTCTTGTCTCCTCTTTCTTCTGTTTTGTCAGCATATGCATCAGCATAAGCATTGCATACTCATTTCATTTTTATTTACCTACGCATTGACATACACATTAGAATCTGCATGTTTGTTATTCCTCATTGTCTTTTGTTGTTACTTTGGCTGTGGATACCGCCAAGTAAGTGGGTTTGTCCGCTCTCTCCAAGTAGATCGTCAACCTTAAGCATAAAATACCTACCGTTTTCAGTTTCCCCAAAGAATTCAACCCTCGTGGATGATGGTTATTTCAGTTATCTTTTCCGTTCCTGGATAAGATAATTCCCATTTGATTTCATTCCCTCAATGGAATCTTGTTCGACAGCTTTTTTCTAGCTCGATCCTAGATTGAACTTCGGTCCCTGTCGGTCGTCGAACCTACCTGGACGTGCATTTATTTTGCATTATCTTTCAAGAAGAGCCTTCTTACAACACCTTTGCAAATAAGTGGAAGTCTCTCTTGAGAAAATTATCATGCTTTGCCCCGAGATAAGTGGTAGTCTCGCCTGAGAAAATTATCATTGCTACACTTACAGATAAGTGGCAGTCTCATCTGAGAAGCTTATCATGTTTTATCTTTTTCAAATAAGTGATAGTCTCGCCTGAGAAGATTATCATTGCTACCCTTGTAGATAAATGGCAGTCTCATTCTGAGAAGCTTATCATTATATTATTACTCCCCAATAAGCGGCAGTCTCATTCCGAGAAGCTTATCACTACCTGTTTACAGCACCGATAAGTGGCAGTCTCGCCTGAGAAGCTTATCCCTATTTCCCTTTCTTTATACTAGCAACAAGTGGCCATCTCCCTCGAGAAGCTTGTTTTTCATTTCACTTTTCCAGATAAGTGACAGTCTCTCCAGAGAAGCTTATCAATTTTATTCGCATCCCCAGATAAGTGGCAGTCTCGCTTGAGAAACTTATCATAATTATCTTTTTCAGATAGGTGGCAGTCTCTTTATTTGAGAAGCTTATCCAATTTTGGCATGTAAGTCCCTTTCAGCGATAAGTGGCAGTCTCTCTCGAGAAGCTTATCAGGGCATTTCCCCTTTGAAGTCCAATTATTTTGGCATACAACAGGTTTTTACCCTGTACCTTTTCTGATGGTTCCTGAAGATCCCGTTTGATCTCTTCATTTAAGGAATTTCTAGAAGCTTGGATGTCATTCTTGCCTGAAGACTCCAGCATTTTTGTTTACCCGATCCTACCGCCGCGTGGATCCCGTTTTTACAGTTTATCCTAGAGTGTCAGCCGATCACGCCTGAACCTGTTGAGCAGTTACTCTGGATATTTCCCCAGTGGAGGCTGTCTCATCGGTGCCATCTCCATTGAGGATCCCATACCTTTCCTTCTAAAGTGGCAACTGGTCGTGCTTGCACTTGTTGCTCCATCGCTTTAGATTTCCCCGGTTCCGTGTTGTTTCCCCAGTGCGTTGTCTTCCCTAGTGTGTGGTTGATCGTTGCGTCTGTCCCCTGTGTCATTGTGTCGTCTGCATCCTTGCATTTACCATCTCCATCATATGCATCATATTAGATTCATGGATCTTCAGCATCGTCGTTTTGTCCATAGCATTGCATATCACTGCATCTAAGGGCAAAATTTTTGGTCATCTGTATTTAAATACCCCTCACCATGATTTCTCGAGCCTCCATTGCTCAAATCATCAGGTGAAGTTATTTAAATAGGGGCAACTGTCATACCCCAAATTTTATTCTTAGATTCATTTTCATTTCATGTTGTGTTGTATTTCATTTTTTAACTAGCCGCTAACCGGTTTGCCCAGTTTGTTCGTTTTGCAGGTGTGTTGAAAAAGCTGGAAAATAATACTGTGTGCCTTTTAATTCGTGTGAGTGCGGATGTGCCACCAGTTCACAGTCTTTTGATTATTACAGAGCCAGATCATTATCAGAGGGTCCTCAAGCAATTAGGGTTTTCTATCACCGAATTATGCGACTTTGGTTTGAGAATGTGTTTGAATTCTATGACATTGTTGAAGTTAGATGTTCCTCATCTGACGCATCGGGATTTGGGTCTATTCAAAAACTATTTGCAAGAGAAATGGTCTAAATAAGCTTAAGCCTTTATTTCACTAGTTCCTATTCCGAGTACGAGTTAATTTTCAAAGGCTCAGTTGAACTCAAAATTTGCGTCAAATTCATATTGGATGTCAGTTGGTTTCAAGTAATTGCAAATTGTTAGGTTTCAAATCTGGATTGCAAACTTTCGAGTTTATTAGGAGAGATATTTGGAATTTAAATGTGGAGGAATAAAGTTTATTTTACTAAAAGATCGAATTTATTTATATTGATTCAAGACCAATTTCCGTTACAATGTTCAAATTACATCAAGAGTCAGGAGTTTACATTTTTTGAGGAATTATAGATTAAAGTTTAAATCCTAATCCTAAGAGTTCTAAGTTCTAAGTCCGTTGTTCAGCTTCCGAGTATTCAAGCTTCTTTGATCCGCCAACAAAACCTGCAAGAATAATAAAAAAAACGTCAGATGGAAGTTAGTTTGTTTTAAACGGAAAAGGATTTGATTTTTATCTTTTATTTTGAACCCTCAGAACAGTGTCATCATTGGGTCCAGGAAGGGCAGCAAGAGATCTGCTACTAAACCTCCCGTTTTTACTTTCCGACCTCCAGCCCAAAATCCAGCAGATACTTGTTATGTCCGAGAGAGAGAAAGAGTTTTTTAAAAAATGATTTTTTCCGTCCAAACGTGGCCTTAAAGACAATCCATATCAGAAAATCCAGCAAGTACGAAAATGAATATCCAAATCTGAAAAATCCAAAATATCATCATCTATTACAATGAGTCAAAATTCAGATCTTCATTATAAGCATAACAAAAGAAAATCAGATCATCATCAAAAAATAACGTTGCCAAAATCACAATCAGATCTGAAAATTCATATCCGTCATCAAAATAACACAAATCCAAATCAGATCTAAAAAATCCAATCATCATCAAAATAAAAATCAAATCTGATCCATCAAAACAAAAATGGAAAAGCGTTTTAAAATCCATCAGTATAAAGGGACGGATCAAAGAAAACCCTAGGGGAACCAACACGAAAAATCCTAAAGAACAGACGAAGATCACCCTGAAAAATAACCGAGAAGAACACGAAAACCCTCAAGGACGAAAACCATCAGGACCATCACCAGAAAAACGGAAAAACCCAAAACGAAGCATCACACAATCATCACCATCCGCGGACGGATCGTCAAGCCCACGGTCGACACTCACACCGTCTAGAACCCACAACCGGACTCAGAGAAACGAATTTTTCTCATCATCGTCACCACCAAAAGCGTCAAAGCCTCATAAAAATATCATCAGCCATAATCATCCGAAATCCATCACCAATGTAAGCCACCCATGAAGAGGTTTTCCATATTTTTTTGGTTATTGTTTTTTTTTTTGCAGAGAAGAAGAAGGAGAAACGCTTGAGAGAAGAAGAAGGAAAAATGCCTGGCCAAGGAAGAGAGAAATCCGTGGGAGATTGAGAGGGTTAGAGAAGCGAGGGATGTGATAGCAGGGAGAGAAAGAAGGAAAACGCATAATGAAGCCCTCAAAGAGGCCGCCGCGGGAGCAACAAAGGGGATTAGGGAACCCTAGTCCCTCCCCAATCTTGTCCTTTACAACCCGGGTTGGGTCCGGGAAATGGTGACCCGGCCCAACCCATTTGTTTTTATTTTTATTTCCTTTTATTATTTTCTGTTTTAACCTCTTTTTGATTATTAATTAAATTAACACTTTTTACTCTCTTTTAGTTAAAATTAATTTTTGTTAATCTAACACCTTTTTTTAAAAAATAAAAATCTTTTCTTTTAATTAAAAATCTAATTTTTTAAAATTGACATTAATTCTTTTTATAATCGTAAATAAAATCCAACTATTTTTATTAAAATTAACCTTTTAATTAAATTCTAACTTTTCTTTTTTAAATTATTTCTAACATGATTAAAATATGTTCTAACTTTTTTCAAAAACTAAATCTAACCTTTTTTTCAGACTAAATTCTAATTTTTTAAGTAATTAAAATAAAATCTCACTTTTTAAGTTAACATCAACTTGTCATTTTAAATAAAAACTAAAATTAACACTTTTTTTTTAAAACTAAAATAACACTCTTTTTTTAAAATTAATTATTGACCTTTTTTTAAAAAAATAAAATTCCAACACATCTTTTTCATTTAAATTTCTAACTTTTTATTTTTATAAATCTCTAACTTCTTTTTTCTAAAACTTTCTAACTTTTTTATTTTTAAAATCCAAACTTTTCTTTTAATTTAACCCTAATCTATTTTCTTTTTTAATCACATTAAAATTCTAACTCTTCTAAATTTCACCAAAAACCCTAATTCCATTCTAACTCTTTTCTAATTACCTAAATCCTCATCACGTTCATCACGTAACTTCTAATTTTCATCAATTCTAATTTTCATCATTCGCTCATGACCTTCGTTCTCGACTATCCATGAACATGTTGCTAATCTTTTTTATATTTTATTTGTACATTATCTGACATTATTATTGCTATTCACATCTTATTGCTATCACTTGTATATTATTTCAACATCTTTATTGCTTATTAATTTTCACTGTTTAATATTTTTTCCGTAAATTACCCTCCGAAGGAAAGGTGTAACCGTTTGACCGCTGTGTCAATATTCCTTTACCTTCGCCCATCCTAGCCATAGGATCCGAGTCGTCGTACTCATGCTTATGCGTCCCGCCGTGGACACACCTTTATCTCTTCCAAACCTTAAGACTTTGAGTCGCCGTTGTAACACCCTTTTCTACCCCATAAATTAAAAGGTAAAATATTCACATTTATCCGAGTAAAATATTAAACACCATAAAAATCACCTCAAAGAGCGTACATTTTTCAATAAATTTAAATATAAGTCAATGCTCCGTAAACAACGGGTTTTCCCAAAAGATATCAAAATTTGTAGCGGAACTCAACAAGACATAATACAAAGTTTTCCTTATACGGGAACATAATCAAAATAACCAAATCAAATAAAACATGGTTTAACTCAAAGACCCCAACCCGATGTTATACTATCAGAGCAAGACCCTCTACGTTAACTAAAAGGGCCAACAACTCAAATAGGCAGGGTGAGTAAAACGATTCATAATAATAAATGTAGGAAATCAATATATAAAATGGCTTCATTTTCATATTCAACATCATCATATTTATCAATGGACATCAAAGGCCACAACATCATAAATTACTCAAGATCATCTCATTAATGCAAATGCAACAAAACTCAATGCATGTGGTACCAATCATCACAGCTTGATGGATACTGGGCCATCAACCCTCCATAAATCCCCATCACTAGGATCGACTCTACTCGAGAACTGGAGCACATCAAAATATTTCACATCCGTATAATGGGACTCAAGCCAAAGAAATCAAGGTCCTGAACCGAAGTCTGGATGCACATGAATGCATAATGCACACGTCAATAATCATCCTCATAATAACATCATTAGGTGCATCATCATTCATCAAAGTCATCATAATAATCATGTCATCATATAATCATTAAAAACTCATAGAACCAACATCATAAATCATCACAGTTACTCATGGGAATTCATTATACAGTCATATATTAATCACTTAGGAATCACAACTATACTCATAGTAATTCATCATACATTCATTTAATCACATAGAAATCTCAGTTACCCTCATGGTGATTCATCAGGAAAATCTCAACATCAAAACATCAAGACATCACTGAACCAGAACATCATTCATTAATAGAACATATACACAATTGACTTCTCAAACATAACTAGATATAAATATATGGGAAACAAATTCCATTATCTATACTATTTTATAGCCCTGTTTATTAGCTTTCCAACGCTTCGAACGGGGGCCAAAACGGACTTACGGATCAAAAGTTACGTCCAAAACAATTTCGACCGAAAACATGAACAGTCGTAACGGACAACATGCAATTTTCTATGTTTTCACCGTTGGAGGCCTTCCGGACCTCCGATTTCGATTCCTTAAAAACCCAAACTCTCATAAAATTACAACCCATTCAACACTGTAATTATCTCAAGTAAATTTACAATTTTAACACAATTAAACCATCTAATAATTATTTTAAGATTATGCCTAAAACCTTTAAAACTAAGGGATATAGGTTCAATCCCGTATCATATTTATGCCTCTAATTCCCACAATTTCTTACAAATACTCCACAGTTATTAGAGTTATCACAAATCACTTATCCTATAGAGTTAATCAGTTAGGCTATGTTTTACTCATGGAGTAACAACAATTCATCATAATTTCATTACAACTACACCACAGTCATTAGAGTTTCTCACTATCAAATTTCCCTAAGGGTTACACAAATTTCAAATCAGAGTTTTTGGCCACGAAGATTTAATTTCTCTTTTACCCAATTCAGCCTCGAATCTATCAGGCCATTAGTTCAAATCCCTATGGTTAAAATCTCAATAATAGACTTAGGCCACGAAGGCCAAATTCCCATTTATCTCATAATCAACCTCAAACCCTTTAAACCCTTGAATCGACCTTAAATACATTAAAATTATACATTGAAAACAATGAAGACAATACTCTCCATACCTTAATTGTCGACTCTAAGCCTTATCCTTGCCTTTCAGAAAACCTCTCGAAGCTTTTGCCTCAATCCTCTTCCTCAGAGCTCTGACCTCAATTCTTCTCTTTTCATGGTCTAACAAGAATGAATTCTAATTCCCTCAAAAATATCTTTTTGTTAAACCTAACTTTGGGCCTATAAATTGAGTTTTTCCAATATTATCCTCACTAACTCTTCCTTAATTGTCCAATTTGCCCTTAGTTAACTTATATTTATTTAAATTAATAATAATACTAATATATTCATATTATATACTATTATTTAAATAAATAACCTAAAATTCACAATTCTCAATATTTCACACCAACCACCGAAAATCACCAAAAATGCGAATATTCATATTTAAATAAATTAAATAAATATTCCAAGAATTTGGGGTGTTACAGCCGTACTCATGCTTTTAGGCATCCCACCGTGGACAATTTTACCCTTTACCCTAGCCTTAGGAAAAGGAGTCGTCGCACTCCATGTAAGTTCCCGCCGTGTAATACTTACTCACCACCCTTTCAATTTAAATTTACAACGTAGAATTGGAGTCGCCGCACTCCAAGTAAGCGCTTCCTTATGAATGTTTACATCCCCTTGGAACCTTGATCGCAATCAAGAAGTTCTTCACCTTCCTCTGTGAGGGGAACTACGATTACTCTGATTCCATCCCCTACCTCGGATACGTAGGCACAAGATGCGAGTCTTGGCGAGTAAACTTAGGACTAACCCTTAGGTCTTTCTTTTCACCTTTAACCCTTAGCATTACTCTTAAGCAGATAACTATAGCAATAGCACATTTAAAGCAAGAGGTTCCTGTGGAGTACTACAGAAGTTTAGGATGCTAATACCTTCCCTAAGCTTAACCAACCCCCGAACCCTAGATCTTTCCCCGCATTGTGTTTATGATGCAAACTAGGTTTTTCCTTTCTTTAACCTTTCCTTCGGATAAATCAAAGACTGATTGTGAACTAAAGATGTGATTCAAATTAATTAATAATTTGATATCCTATTCTCACCGCAACAACACCCTTTGCGGATATAGATGATTGTCGTGACATGCGCCTTATTAAA
Organism: Lathyrus sativus; assembly: GCA_963859935.3. NCBI lineage: Eukaryota > Viridiplantae > Streptophyta > Magnoliopsida > Fabales > Fabaceae > Lathyrus > Lathyrus sativus. The sequence continues at coordinate 62,852 of CAWUDS030004306.1, forward strand.
AACAAACCAGATGACAAGTATCTTTTGATGATTAGTAACAGAGAGGTTAGAGGAGTTACTTTACCTTGCGCCGCACGCATTAACGTGAGAGTTAGTACTAACTGAATTTTTGATACTGAGGCCCCTGATCATGATGAAGATATTTTTGACCAAGCCTATGATGACCTTATGGAGAAAAATGCTCCCTAGACTAGAACCCAGGACCACACTATTGATGCTCCTGAGCCTAGCACTCATGCATACACCACACATGCTTTTACTGACCATTTTGCAGGAACTTCAGCTGGACACCAGTCCCACGAGGAGTATGACTACACCACCATCTGGAGCTCCTTTGATAACATCATGTCCGATCTTAGGCATCAAAATGATATGGAGGCAGAGTGTAACCTACTACTTAGGAGGATGCAGAAGAAGCAGGAGGAGTTGAGAGTCGCCATTGACTAGGTCAGCCAGAAGCAAGTTGGTTTTTCTGACAGGACTGAGCATGATATGGGTGACCTCATCGAGCAGATGGACAAATTGAGGATGGAGGTGGCAGATATGAGAGAGCTTATGTAGCATGTCCACAGCCTAGATTTGGTAGAGGATTTTGGTGTCACCACGACCGAGGCCGACACTACTGAGCCTCATACTAAGTTTTTTACTCCTTCTTACACCTTGCACTGAAACATTGAGGAGAGTGTTTGGTTCAAGTGTGGGGGAGGAGCTTTACTGCTTTAGTTTTATTTTTCATGTTTTATTTTCTCTGATTTTGTGTTTTTTTTATGTTTTCTAGTTAGTTTCTTTTAGATTGTTTTCTATTTGTGTGATCGAGTCATATATGCGTTGTTGAGTCCTATTGTATGTTACTTTTTATTTTTGTTAGAAAATTCCCTTAAAATTTAACCCCCAATGAAATTATTTTTGTTCTGATTCAATGGCAGGACACTCCAAGAGTATAGGTTGTTTCTCATTCTTAGGCTATGTTAGGTAGACTTGGGAAAGCTTTGATAATATTGGTACCGTCCTTACACCCTAAACTCCCTAAGTATGTGGCATCAATTTGAATAACCATTATGTTGAGACCTTAAATTCTATGTTTTTGAATTAGCCTCTTGAGTAGTTTATACTAGCAGTCAGCATCATCCTAATGCACACATTAAGTAATTAGCCGATGCAAATATGTGTTTGGTCTTAAAGATTGAATTAAATATATAGAAAAAGCAAATGAAAGGATAATTTCCCTCTATGTTTGGTGGTCCTCACCGGGCCATTTTACCGAACGGAACGAACTCTTGAAATTTGAAAGAAAAGCAAAGAAAAGAAATAAATTTTTGTTTGAACAATTGATAATGATATCATTAAACACTAGCAGGTTCACTTAACATGTGAGTGCGGGGATAACGAGCTTAATGTGATTGCGCTAGAACTAAAAAGAGGTGAAAAAGAACAAAAGAGTGTAGGTCGAGTTATAATGGCATGATTTGGATTAGTATTGCATAGGGGGGAGTTTTTGTCTGTGAATTGCAGATGTGTGTCACTACGGTATCCTTGTCGTCAATATCTAGTACCTATTTATTTAGCATTAACCTAGCAACCTCGTACCTTTTTTAATTTTGTCGTGCCTATGTTTCAGACACGGTGCTTCATTATTTTTCATTCACGTTGGGTGATTGCTTGAGGACAAGTAACGATCTAAGTGTGGGGGAGTTTGATAACGAGAAATTGTATCATGTTTTTAGGCTTATTACGCATGTATTTTGTCTGTATTTTATTATGTTTTATCACCTTTTGCTTTGTTTTTATGTGTTTTGCAGTTGTCAGCTAGATTCGATGCAGATTCGAAAGCAAACCGAAAAGAGAGCAAAAAGAGAAAGTTTTCTGGAATTTTATTGGTATGGCATTCGCCGTGATCATATGGCGTTCTCCATTGCCCTTGCCAGCCACGTCATTTAAGTATCAAGGCAATGGCGTTCGCCATTATGCTGCAGACAGCAGTTATGCGAAAGTGGGTAGTTTTCCAGTAGTTTTTCCAACTCCTTTTCCCTCCATCAGCATGCACAAACCAAAGGAAGTTACAAGGCCATATTGCTCTACAAATAGGACCTTGAGGGGTGTTCTTGATCATCTAAGTCGTGCGGAAGCGTTGCTGAGTCGCGTTAATGATTAAGAAGAAATTTACCTGTAAAAGTGAGAATAACTCACATCAAGGGATTATCATAATTTTTTTTCCTTTTAGTTTTATACTGTACCTCTTGGATCACAAACAAAGCTTGCCAACATTTTCCTTTTAATACAAGTTTCAGTTCTTTAATTTTCAGGTTTTTACCGTTTATTTACTTGCACTTGTTATTGCTTTATAGTATTGTACGACATGTTAGTTTTAATTTTAATTGCTTTAATCATGTTAGTTTTAGTTAAAGTCATGTCTTGCTAAATTTTACTTGAGTTTGGCGTATGAGGAGCGTCGTTATCGACGAGGCTTAGTAGAAAATTATAAGTGCGAATTTATGATTATATGTTGTTTTAATTGTAGTTTCCAATTGTATGATTTTTTGTTTTGACAAAAGAATGGAAAACAAACTAAGGTTCGGGCCAATAGCGCGAGAGTGTGAGGAATGAGCTAGATAGTGGAAACTAGGCAACGATCCTAAAAGTAGCGAGAGCGTTTTAGGCATTGTTTAGGATCTTATTGATTTTCAAAATATGCTTTTTAATTGAAACGGGCGAGCGAGAGCAAAATCCTGTGGTTAGGAAGTGTGGTTCTATTCAATAGTGCAAGAGTGTGAGACAGAGTTTTTAGATCAATATTTTCTACGAAACTAGATTTAATCGTATTTAGTACCCGAGTTCTACAAGTCCCTTAGGAACACGGAATCCATATTCCGGGCTCATTTGATCATTGTTTTCAAACCTCTAGCAATTAACATTTTATTTCCGTTCGTATCCATTTTACCTTAAGCCTTAGCTTTCCACTGCAAAACTAGATAACATTAGTTTTATTATTAGTTTATGTGGGTTCGACAATCTTTTAAAACTACATGATCAACTTGTAACTTGTAAATGCGCCTAAGAGGGGGGGGGGGTGAATTAGGTCCTGAAAATTTATTTGAAATATTTTACGGTTCTTGGTTATTTTTCCGGTTATGATGTTAATAACTTGAAAGAAAAAGTAGGAAAGAAAAAGAGACACAAGAAATATATAGTGGTTCCCCTTGCACTCCGAGAGTACTCCACTCCCCCTTCAACACGAAAGGGATTTCACTATAGTTTAGAATTATTGCACAGCCTAATCACACCAATGGTGATGCCTACTATCTAATCTATAGGTAATCCAAGTGAATGAAGAACAATCCTTTTTAAACACTTCACTTGTTTCGAACAGTCCTGGATAACAAGGTAATACAAAAATGATCTTTGAGATAAGTTTGAAATCTTTGATAGAATGTTGTTATCAATCTTCACGATTGATCTTCTTCTTGAAACAAAAATTACTCAAAACAAATATACAAGTGTTCTTGTGAAAGGAAGCTATGATAGTGTGAAAGTTTATTCAAAGGCTTCTTTCAAAAATGTTGTTTGAACACTTAAAATGAAACTTGGAAGGATGAAGAAAAATGAGTAATTTGAATGATTTTGTTTCTTGAAGGTGAATTGGAATTTTGAAATTGATAGCAATTTATACTGATCAAAAAACCTTTCCAAAAGGGTGTGATTTTGGTGCAGCAAAAAAACAGTCAGAAATAACACTGGTAACCAATGCACATTTTCATGAAAAGCTGCCATTTTTGCTTGCTGGTTCAGTGTTAATCGGTTAACCAAATGGGTTAATCAGTTAACACCTTACAACGTTCCAAAATATTCAAATTTTACACATGTTAATCGGTTAACCATATAGGTTAATCGGTTAACATTGTAACAAAATCACAACATAATTAATTTTGAAGTGTGTTAATCAGTTAACCAATGTAATGTGTTAACCGATTAACACTGAAGGTTTTTCAGAAAATAATTAATTTTAATAAGAGTGAGAAACTTAAAATAGTTTTAAAAGTGTTAGTGGTATATGTGAAGTGAAAAGTGATTTTATGAATACTTGTATAGATATTTCTAAGTAATATTTGTTATACCTTTACTTTGAACATCATCATTACTTGAAGCTTGTAATAGACGCTTTGATCCATAGTAGACATATGCGAGAGTACTATCTTGATGTTTGATGTTCTTATTTGATTACTTGATTCTCTTACTTTTTGCATAGTGTATCTTGCGTAGAAAGCTTGTTCTTGTTGTCCTCATCAAAACATTAAAGACCTTGAAGCTTGCTTCTACAATCTCCCCCTTTTTGATGATGACAACCGATTCTTGAAAGTTTGTTTCAATATTTGGTTTCTTCTACATTTCTCCCCCTAAGTTAGGGTTCCCCCTAAATACAAGAGAGATAAAACTTTTCTGTACAAGGAAATGTTAGAGACCAATCCTTTTCCCCCTTTGTCATTAGCAAAAAGGAAGAGGAGCAACGATAATGAAAGTAAACAAACACACATAGAATAAACACAATCACATTTGCAAACATAACAAACAAAACTTTGTCTTTACGATACAAAACACAGAACACGCGCACAGAGTACGATACGAGTACGAAACATAAAACATGAACTTAAATAAATTCTACAACAAGAATAAGAACAAAAAACAGGTGCTTTTAATTATCATCCTCCGACATCTCCTCGCTTGCATCTTCTTCTTCTTCACTTTCATCCTCATCATCGTCGTTGCCGGCATTGGGATTTTGAGAATGTATCACAAGTCTTCGAAGGGAGTTGATTGCCTAATTAGTTTCTCTATGTTGGTTCATCATTGTTATATAGAGAAATTCATTTGTGATTCCGCCTTCCGGAATGGGATAAGGATAATGGAGGAAGAAGAACCGTCTGCATATTTGTAATTGCCATCATTGTCTTTCACGATGCCGGTATTCTTGATGATAGTTATTTCATTGATCTCGTTTGCGGTTGGTTTCAAGGTAATTGAAGGTTCTTGGTTCAAATCCAAATCTATTAATTCTAGGATTTTAGAGATGAATCACCCATATGGAAGTTGAGTAGAAAGAGTGAGTTGCTGTTGTAGGTGATACATCATAGTTAATATCCAATTAACTCTGATTTTGTTCTTGATTGCAAACATTACTTGCATCTCCAGGTCATTGATCTGAGCATGGTTAGAGTCTTTTGGGATCAGCATATAACAGATGATATAGTGTAGCATACAGTCATTGACGGACAGATTCTTGACATAACACAAGGTGCGAGCAGTCCGTTGACCCACAATGACAATCTTTCTGGGAAATCTGCAGATGCTGTAGTAATACTCCATTTTATCATAATTTTCCCAAGGTCCTTCCACGTGGTTGACACCTTTTCAGAGAAAAAATCTTGTGTATGGAATTTTGAGTGTTACAACAATGTTTGATAGGTCTTCGTGTAACTCACAATCGCGAACTGTAGTAACCAACATGTGTTGTCCAGCTTAATTTAAGTTGATAGATAATTTGTTCATGAAGGATTTCACCAAATCCGGATAGCATCGACCATTATCAGAAACAAAGGTATCTATTCTTTGATATTTTAACAGTGTTGGGAAATCGAAAGAGGAAGCTGGAAAAGCTTTAAGGTTAACATAGTTTATCGGAAATAGTTGTCGAACCCTAACTTTGAAATCCATTCTCCTCTTTTTGGTTGATTCCATTGGAGTGAAATCTTCATCAACCGCGGAGCTGCTTTCTGGTAATTTTCCCTTGCCCTTCTTGGTTGGAGCCATTGATGAAGATATGAGCTTCTTAGGGTTTGATATGTTTCTCTGGATTTAGGGTTTATAATAGAAGAGGTTTATATGGAGAGATGATTTAGTGGGAAATAAGTGAGAGTTATTGAGTGAGAGGGTAGAAGTTGGAAGGAGTCTTAACTTGGAGTCAACAAGAAGAAGATGGTTCCAAGGAAAGTAGGTGATATAATCAAAAAGCACATGCACCAACAAAAATCACTTAAAGACCATATTAAAAACAAATTTTGACTTAATTTTCGTTTTTAAAACAAATTTCACGAACAGTGTTAATCGGTTAACCATGGGGGTTAATCGATTAACGCATTAAAAAATTAATTTTCAAAATAAAAACTAACAGTGTTAATCAGTTAACCGTGGGGGTTAATCGGTTAACACCTTCAAAAAAGCAGAAAAAAGTTAAAAACAGTAGGTGAAAAAGCTTGATATACACAGATTCTATACATATTAACTTATGAAGAGTTTAGATGTCACCTTCATCGAGAACTCTGAGTTCTCGCCGAATCTTGAAGAATGGTTCTTTCGCGAGTGGTTTTGTGAATATGTCGGCGAGTTGGTTATATGTATCTACAAAAGTGACTTCGACATCTCCTTTAAGCACGTGATCACGGAGAAAATGATGTCGAATGTCGATGTGTTTGGTTCTTGAGTGCATGACCATATTTTTTGTGATGTTAATTACACTTGTGTTATCGCACCAGAGAGGAATACATCTAAGATCAATTCCGTAGTCGCTTAATTGTTGCTTTAGCCAAAGATTTTGTGCACAACAGCTTCCCGCCGCTATGTATTCTGCTTCAGCCGTACTAAGAGCAACACATGCTTGTTTCTTACATAACCGCAAAAATAATGCATTTCCAAGGATGTGACAGGTTCCACTCGTGCTTTTTCGATCAGTTTTACAGCCTGCATAATCCGCATCAAAATAACCAATTAAAGTACAAACACTACCTTTAGGATACCATAAGCCAACGTTCATCATTCCCTTGAGATATTTCATGATTCTTTTGACTGCCGTGAGATGTGACTCCTTTGGATTTGCTTGAAAGCGAGCACATAAACACACACTAAACATTATGTTAGGACGGCTTGCCGTCAAATATAATAGAGAACCAATCATACCTCGATACTTTGTAATATCAACTGATTTTCCCGATTCATCTTGATCGACATAAGTTCCGGATCCCATTGGTGTTGACATAACTTGCAACCGGAGCGAATGTTTCTTCAAAGTCAATTCCTTCCTCTTGATTGTACCCTTGAGCCACCAATCTTGCTTTGTTTCAAACAATTATTCCCTTCTCATCAAGTTTGTTCTTAAACACCCATCTTGTTCCGATAATATGTTTATCTTTTGGTCTAGAAACAAGTTCCCAAACTTGATTTCTCTCGAATTGGTTTAACTCTTCTTGCATAGCAATAATCCATTGATCATCTTCAAGAGCTTCATCAACTTTGGAAGGTTCTATTTGAGATACGAACGCCATATTCAAGCATGCATCTTTGAGATTTAATCTTGTAGCAACACCTTGACTTATGTCTCCGATCACTTTGGCGATAGGATGATCTCTATGAATCCTCCATTCTTTTGGTAGATCATTGACATTGGAATCTTGTTTAACTGGTCTATCTTAAGAAGTATCTTCTTCGAGAATTTCTACAAACTCATCATCATCATCACAAACCACAATATCCTCCTTGGAGGGGTTAGATTCATCAAATTTGACATGCATAGATTCTTCAATAGTTAAAGTTCTTTTATTGTAAATTCTAAAAGCTTTACTAGTAAGGGAATAACCAAGAAATATACCTTCATCTGATTTTTCGTCAAACTTACCAAGGTTTTCTTTGTCGTTGTTTAGGACAAAACACTTACAACCAAAAATATGAAGGAATGAAATATTTGGTTTTCTCCCTTTGAAAAGTTCATAAGGAGTTTTCTTTAGAATAGGCCTAATATTGACAGGGTTACTTACAAACCATGCCGTACTCACCGCATCCGCCCAAAAATACTTAGGAAGATTTGAGTCACTCAACATTGTCCTTGCAAGTTCCACCAATGTCATATTCTTTCTTTCTACGACACCGTTTTGTTGTGGAGTTCTTGGTGCGGAGAAGTTGTGGGAAATTCCATGTTCTTCACAAAACTCTTCAAATGAGGCATTTTAGAATTCTCCACCATGGTCCCTTCTAATGGAGGCAATTGTAAGAGATTTCTCATTTTGTATTTGTTTCGCATACTTCTTGAATGCTTTGAATGCTTCACTTTTCTGCATTAAGAATAAAGTCCAAGTGTATCTAGAAAAATCATCTACAATTCCTAATGCATAAACATTACCTCTGAAGCTTTTTGTTCTTGATGGACCAAAGAGATCCATGTGCAACAATTGTAGTGGCCTAGTTGTGGACACCACATTCTTGGATGTGAAAGTTGACTTAGTTTGCTTTCCTTTTTGACAAGCGTCACATAACCTATCTTTGATGAATTTGATCTTTGGCAATCCAACAACCAATTCATGTTTGATCAATTTATTCAAGTGCTCCATATGGATGTGAGCAAACCTCTAATGCCATAACTATGATTCATTGTTACTTGCCAAGAGACACCTAACATTCAAAGACACGTTATCCAAGGAAATTAAGAAAATATTATTAACTCTTTTACCTTTTAGCATAACTTCATGAGTAACTTCGTTTTCAATCAAGCATTCATTTTTAGTGAAGTTGATTTTGAAACCTCGATCACACAATTGGCTAATGCTAAGTAAACTATGCTTTAGACCTTCCACATATAGGACATCCTTTATGGTTGTTGAAGGCGGTGAACCAACGATGCCTACGCCAAGGATTCTTCCTTTGTTTTTGTCACCATAGGTAACAAATCCTTTGACCTTAAGTGTTAGATGTGAAAATTTTCTTAGATCACCCGTCATGTGCCTCGAACATCTACGATCAAGATACCATTCATATGAAGAGGTCTTCAAGCATACCTACAAAAAAGAGTTAAGTTTTATTCGGTACCCAAATTTTCTTGGGTCCTTCAAAGTTAGTTCCTTTCTTTACCCATACATAATGGCCTTGAGCAATACTAAAATTTCTAATATAACATGCATTTGGAGTATGTCCTTTTATACCACAATAGAAACATGTAGGCTCAAAATTGGTTTTATATCTAGGGGGATAAGATTTCTTCTTATTGTTTCTTTTCTTCTTGACATATTGATGAACCTTTTTATGATTGTCACTTTTTTCAATAGGAATTTGTTCTTTAGCTTTGAGAAATATGGTCTTGTTAGAAGTTGGTTTAGAAATTTTGAGTAACCAAGATCACTTTTATCATTTGAATATCTTTGATTACTAAGAACACATTCCAATCCAATTTGTCCTTTTTCATATCTTTCTAGGACCCTCTTTAATTTGACTATTTGAAACGAGAGTGACTCACATTTAGTGCACGCAAAATTCTTAATGAATTTTTCCTTTTCATCTTTAAAATTATTTTCCATTTTCTCAAGATTTTCTTCTAAAGTTGTTATTTGTTTCTTTTGAGATGAAATGGTTTTATATAGAATTTTGTATTCACTTAAAAGTTCATCAATTGCTCCTTGAGCATCATTATCAAAAATAGGGAAATCACTACTAACCTTATTATCTTCATCGTCGGAATGATGTGATGCCATCAATGCTAGATTTTCCCTTTGATCACTATCGGATTCCGATGAAGAACTTATTTCATTGTCATCCCAAGCAATGTAGGCCTTCTTTTTGTAATCCTTCTTTCCTTTGTTGTCACGATTCTTTGTAAGTTTAGGACATCCCGGTTTGATGTGGCCTTGCTTTCCACATTCATAGCATGTAATGTCTCCATTAGATGTTGATGTTTCTTTTTCTTTATTCTTTGAGAACTTCTTTCTACTTGTATAACTAGAGTTTCTAATATTATTTTTTGCACCAAAATATTTACCTAGTCTTTTTACAAGAAGCATATAATTTTCGTCCTCTTCGGGATTCTCTTCTTTCTCTACTTATTATAATTCAACTTTCAAGGCAATGCTCTTGGATTTCTTCTCTTTAATTTCATGTTTCTCCAATCGTACAAGTTTCGTCTCATATTCTTGGAGTTTTCCGAATAGTGTAGCGGATGTCATTGTTGATAGACTTTTCTTTTCGGAAATTGCCGTCACTTTGGGTTGCCATTCTCTTGATAAGGACCTAAGCACTTTAAGATTAAGTTCATCATTTGTTAGTGTCTTACCAAGTGCATTCAAGTGATTTGTCAAATGCATGAATCTTTTCTGCAAGTCTAGGATAAATTCTCCTGGTTGCATCCTGAATAGTTCGTACTCCTGACTCAATGTATTTAATCTGGATCGTTTGACTTCGGCGGTTCCTTCATGAGTTTCAACAAGAGTGTCCCATATTTGCTTAGTCGTTGTACATGTTGAGATACGGAAGAATTCATCCATTCCAAGTGCACTTTGTAAAATATTTATGGCCTTTTTATCATAGAGACCTTTGTTCTTATCATCATCATCCCATGATCCTTACAGTTTTGATGAACCAACTCCGTTGACCACCGTTGTAGGAATAAACAAACCATTTTGAACAGCCTCCCATATTTCACTTTCTTGTGCTTCTAGATGTGCCTTCATGCGAATCTTCCAGAAGTCGAAATATTCGCCACAAAACAAAGGAGGCTTGTTGCTGCTGCCACCGTCTTTGAATACAAGATTGTTATTTGCGGAAGCCATCTGGATCGAATAGGAACATGTTACCTATAACCTGCTCTGATGCCAATTGTAACTTGTAAATGCGCCTAAGAGGGGGGGGGGGTGAATTAGGTTCTGAAAATTTATTTGCAATCTTTTACGGTTCTTGCTTATTTTTCCGATTATGATGTTAATGACTTGATAGAAAAAGCAGGAAAGAAAAAGAGACACAAGAAATTTATAGTGGTTCCCCTCGCACTCCGAAAGTACTCCACTCCCCCTTCAACACGAAAGGGATTTCACTATAGTTTAGAATTATTCCACAGCCTAATCACACCAATGGTGATGCCTACTATCTAATCTATAGGTAATCCAAGTGAATGAAGAACAATCCTCTTCAAACACTTCACTTGTTTCCAACAGTCTTGGATAACAAGGTAATACAAAAATGATCTTTGAGATAAGTTTGAAATCTTTGATAGAATGTTGTTATTAATCTTCACGATTGATCTTCTTATTGAAACAAAAATTACTAAAAACAAATATACAAGTGTTCTTGTGAAAGGAAGTTGTGATAGTGTGAAAGTTTATTCAAAGGCTTCTTTCAAAAATGTTGTTTAAACACTTAAAATGAAACTTGGAAGGATGAAGAAAAATGAGTAATTTGAATGATTTTGTTTCTTGAAGGTGAATTGGAATTTTGAAATTGATAGCAATTTATACTGATCAAAAAACCTTTCCAAAAGGGTGTGATTTTGGTGCAGCAAAAAAACAGTCAGAAATAACACTGGTAACCAATGCACATTTTCATGAAAAGCTGCCATTTTTGCTTGCTGGTTCAGTGTTAATCGGTTAACCAAATGGGTTAATCAGTTAACACCTTACAACGTTCCAAAATATTCAAATTTTACACATGTTAATCGGTTAACCATATAGGTTAATCGGTTAACACTGTAACAAAATCACAACATAATTAATTTTGAAGTGTGTTAATCAGTTAACCAATGTAATGTGTTAACCGATTAACACTGAAGGTTTTTCAGAAAATAATTAATTTTAATAAGAGTGAGAAACTTAAAATAGTTTTAAAAGTGTTAGTGGTATATGTGAAGTGAAAAGTGATTTTATGAATACTTGTATAGATATTTCTAAGTAATATTTGTTATACCTTTGCTTTGAACATCATCATTACTTGAAGCTTGTAATAGACGCTTTGATCCATAGTAGACATATGCAAGAGTACTATCTTGATCTTTGATGTTCTTATTTGATTACTTGATTCTCTTACTTTTTGCGTAGTGTATCTTGCGTAGAAAGCTTGTTCTTGTTGTCCTCACAAAAACATTAAAGGCCTTGAAGCTTGCTTCTACACAACTGTATACTTGTAGTTATTATCCGACAGACATGTCAGTGTACGATCACCAACGTTAAACAATAAATAGAGGTTCAAAAGAAGAATAATATGAATTATTGCATTCCTTCCCATATGTCTAGAATATTGAATAACCATAAAAAGGACATTGGGATTGATAAAGCTGGATTTGGTGTTACTCTTAGTATCTTGAAGTTAAGCCATATGCTATATGTGTTATAGATATTACTCTCCTCAATTTTCCACATGTTGTGAAGACTGATCTAGCTGATGAAGAAATTGTGATTGATATCATACTCATAAATGGACCTATGAGGAATCATCATCTCATGTCTTTTTCTGAAAAATCCTGGGAAATAAATCTGGGAATTGAAGATGTGTCAGGCATCCAGCCCCACATGTTTACAGAGTGTTAAGTGCATAAGGAAAATGATGATCATTTCCATGAAGATGTTAAGGATAAACATGTCATATACAATGATGGTGATAAAAGCCATACTCATGAAGTAAAAGAAAAAGAGATCTTGTGTGAAGATATGCAATATGCTGCAGGAGATGGAGGGTTGTATGATGATGATATTTTGGAAGACAATAGATTGGTCTTGAAATAATCAGGTATTCAGATTGACAATCTTTATCAGATGGATGTGAAAAAAGCCTTTCTCAATAAGCACATGAATATGGAAGCTGAAGACTTTCTTTGTGTCAACATAATAAAGAGAATCATGGAGAAATTAACAAAATTTCATGACAAGAGTACAAAGAGCATAAATAACAAGCATAGGTCTGATCATGAAATCCATAAGAGAAATCCTTAAGAATTTCTAAGATATACAAATGATAAGAAGTTCTAAGTTAAGTTTGTGTTATTTTTTTTTGACAGAGTAACAACTCTTTTATTGTCAATGGTTAGTTCTTTTTCATCAAGTCTTCAACTCCTTATATAGAGAGATAGAAAATAGCCGTTAAAGAGAAGAGCTAGCACAAGTGAGTCTTAGAGAAGCTTGATCAGAGACGTTGAAATGTTACTTGATATGGTTAATCCCTTTTGAAAAGATATTTAAAATCCCTTTGCTTAGAGAGGAATTATTCGTTCCATTCTAGTTTTTTGTGAAGATTTTTGTTTAAATCTAAACGTGATCAAAAGAAGACAAATTGTTGCCCGGGTCTGAAAGCAACCTTTCAGAGTCTTATCGATCCTTGCGTTGAATGAACTCAGAGTCTAATAGTGAACTATTAGAGTTTTCTTGATCCTTGTGTTGACTAACCTTAGAGTCTGAGTCTTCAGAGGTTGACTTTGTTTAGATTTTGGTTCCAATCTTTCAGGATCTGGATCTTTTAGTTTCTCTTTAAATGTTCATTTTTACTATCAAAACTGACTTTATATCAAAAAATTTAGTCTATGGTCCTGCACACTTGAACATTTTTTAGTATACCCAATTATTTTTTTAAAATACTTTATTATCATCAAAACCTTAGAGATATGGTACAAACCAATTTTGTTCCAACATTATCTACTTTTTTGGTTGTCTAAGAAAGCAAATAAAGGACTAAACCTATGATTGTCAAGGTGTATATATATATATATATATATATATATATATATATATATATATATATATATATATATATATATATATATATATATATATATATATATATATATATATATATATATATATATATATATATATATATATATATATATATATATATATATATATATATATATATATATATATATATATATATATATATATATATATATATATATACATACTAGTGGGAGTTGCACTCAACTGTTGTGGAACAACCACGTATTCAATTATATCATCAAAAGGGGAAATGAAGATGTAAACCAGTATGTGCCAGACAACATGTGTGACATGTTAGTAGCTGAGTTTCCAACTCAGAGGAAGGATGAACGAGGTTCCCTTGTCAATTCTGAAATAAATAGAATGCTTGTTCAAACATGTGAACTTGAGACAAATGTTGTAGTAAATGCCCAACACATTGTATCCACCTTAAGGAAAGAAGTTGGAGGGAAGATAATTCTCAAGGATGTCACATCAGCTCACATGGATAATATGTTGTTCATTCTGAAACAAGTAAACAAAAATGGAAGAAGGTTCTTCATAGAGATGGACCACAACTAAAAAGAAGTTTAGTGTAAAAGGTCATTATTGGATGGTATAGATCTCCTAGGAGAGTAGGTATAAGATTCTTGGATGCAAAAATTCTGAAGGTGTCTATATTAACCAAGTCAGGTATGTTCAGGAACATCACAATACCATAGATGCACAGAGCCAAGATAGCACTAAAGACCACCCAACAACCCTCTTTGGCGTACTTCTGGGCTTTGTCCACCAAAAAAGACAAAGTGAAGCCAAATACCCCACTCCTGGTAATCACACTGCCTACCAACTCAGTCACACTCAAATAAAGAGCGGCTGCAAGCTTTTCAAGATCAAGCTCCTCTTCTGAATGAAAGAACGATATTTTATTTTGGACTGTGATCCCTAAGATAAAAGCGAACTCCTCCAATGTAGGAACTAAAACATAATCCAGGAAGGTAAAATAGCGTAGCTGTGGATCATAGAATTGCAACAAAGTAAGAACAGCTCCCTGCTCGTAAATTGTGACTTTATGGACAAGGCTCAAAATTCTCCCATAGTCTCTTCTAAACACCTCAAGAGTACCCAGATCAGCCATAACAATTAGACCAAATAAAGGTCCTAGCTCTGGTAAAGGAAACTTGTACAGAGTAACCTTCTTCCTCTCTACTTCCATCTTCAAGGAAAACCAGGAATAAAATCTAAGGAGAGATGAGAAACCTAAAACACATACACATGTAATGTAAAGATGAGAATGAATATGCAAATGCAGACAAGGATCGAGGCATCAAAAGTTGTTATGCTGCTGACTAAATTAGACTAGAGTTTTGTTCCAATAAGAAAACTAGAAATCCAGAATACCAAGGTGATAAAATACCATAACATCCAAGATTATAAGTCCACACTGACGAGAAAACCAGAAAACCGGGTTGGTAGAAGGTCAAAGTTTCCTGCAAAACCCCTCCCTCTCATAGGTAGGTTATAGTCTTGAAAGGTACGACATCTTATGCAGGTTGTCAGTATCATGGAATCTCAGGTCGAGTAACGATGATACATTCACCATTTCTGGTTTGGCATCATGTTGAATTAGGAAACTAACGACTCTGGAGACCGTTCATTGGGAAGTCAGTTGAGAGCGTTAGATGTGTGGTAAGGCTAGATAAGATAAGATTATAAATGATTAGAGAGAGTGTTTGGGTAGCACCTATGGTAGAAATAGACTTTGGAGATTTGGACATGTAGAGAAAAGACTTGTAGATTCTATAGTAAGAAGAGTAGATCAGATGAATAGAAGTCAAATAGCTAAAGGTAAACGAATACCTAGAAAAACTATAAGAGAAATTATAAAAAAAGATCTTGAGATTAACAATTTAGATAAAAACATCGTCTTAAATAAAATATTATGGCAGACATTGATCCACGTAGTCGACCTCACTTAGTGGATAAAACTTAGTTGTTATAGGTAGTACATTATTTTCCAAAATTCAACGTGTGTTTGTTTTTGCAGTAAAATGAATTGATTTTGAATAAATTGATTCTGTAAAATTAATTTTATATAAAAATAAGTTGAAATAAACTAATTTATGTTTAAATAAATTTATATATAATTGAACAATAAATTTTAATGTAAAAATTAATTTAAACTCAAAAGCTTTATATTCTAATTTAAGAATCAATTGTAAAAACAGAATTAAGCATACTTTACAAAATCTAAACACCTGAAAATCAAATAAATTCTACGCCTCTCGCCTCTAAAATTTCGGTTGTTTCTTCCAAAACTAAATCAGATTCTAATTTATTTTTCCAGTTGTTTCTTCCAAAACTAAATCAGATTCTAATTTTTTTCTTTCCTTTATCACATTTTCTACTTTGCTTTTGTTGTTTGTTAAAAAACCAATAGAAAAAGACACAAAAAGAGGATAAAAGCTGACCCCACAGTTTTTCATGGTTAAAAACGTACCAAAGTATTCCAATTTTGTTTTTATATAAAAAATCTCTTTAGTAAAGCAATTCTTCATCACTCTTTTTACCACCTTCTCTCAAAGTAAACAAACAAACCTCCTTTGATTCAAACAGATAGAAGAGAGAGAGTAGTAGTCGTCAAATAAAATAAATGTTTTAATAATTTTTATCCATTTATTATGATAACAATGAATTTTTATCATAACATTGAGATTTTGGTTTCTTTTCATAACATTTTTTTATGAAAGAATTGTCGGTTTACTTTTTTTAATACATAATTAATTAATTTTTATCAATTTATCCTTATTTAATAATATATATTCTACCTTCAAAATATTAAATTTTAATTTATGAGGATCAATAATAATTAAAATATTTTAGTGGAGAAGTGGGATAAGTGTTTTGAAAAAAGAAAAGAATAAAAAAAAAATTGAAGAATTTAGGTTGAGAGAATTTTAAAGGATTTGTTTTTATTTATAATACAAAATTTTAATAATTTAAAAAAATTTAAAATTTATGTTGGACGAGGATTTTTGAAAGATTTACATAAATTTTTTAAATATATTTTATATTGTCATAATATTCTGAAAATAAAAAATACAGTAATTATAAACATTCATTTATATCAATCTAAATTATTAGAGTTTGACCTAACTCATCCTTATAAAATCAACTTGTTAGGTGATGTGTGTCACTCTATATAAACTCATCTTTAAAGTATTTATGTCTAAGCAATGTGTGAATAATAATCTTTTCAATACACCTCTCACGCCAACACTCATTTGGGTATGGTGTATATAAACGGTGCACAATTCATGTTCTGATTGATAGACTCTGATATCA
Source organism: Lathyrus sativus (assembly GCA_963859935.3). Taxonomy (NCBI): domain Eukaryota; kingdom Viridiplantae; phylum Streptophyta; class Magnoliopsida; order Fabales; family Fabaceae; genus Lathyrus; species Lathyrus sativus. The sequence continues at coordinate 79,675 of CAWUDS030004306.1, forward strand.
TATTAGAGTTTGACTTAACTCATCATTGCAAAAGCAGTTTGTAAGATGAGGGGTGACACTCTTTATAAAATCTTTTCATGCTCTATGTCCAACTAATGTGAGACTTAGTATCTTTCCAATACATCCCTCACGCTTAACACTTTTTTAGACTTGGTGCGTGGAAATTACCGATGGGTGGCCCATGGTCTAATCGATAGGCTCTGATATCATATTCAAGTTTGACATAACTTATCCTTACAAAAGTAACTTGTAAGGTGAAATGTGTTACTTTGTATAAACTCTTTAGAGTCTCTATGTCTAACCAATGTGAGACTTGAAATTTTTCTAATACACCTCTCATGCCCAACACTCTTTTGTGCTTGATGCGTGGATATAAATGGTGGACGGTCAATGGTATGATCGATAGGCTATGATATCAAATTAGAGTTTGACCTAACTCATCATAACAAAATCGGATTGTAAGATGAGAAAAGTTACTCTATATAAAAACTCTTTAAAGTCTTTATGTATAACTAATGTGTGACTTGTGATTTTTTTTAATATTTAGGCGAAACTCTAGGCAGCCTATCGATCCGACCATGAGCCACTTAACATTTATATCTTCGCATCAAGTTTAAAAGAGTGTTAGCCGTGAAGGAGTGTATTGGAAAGATTTTAAGTTCTACATATGTTATACATTAAGACTTTAAAGAGTTTATATAGACTGACACCTTTCACCTTACAAGTCGATTTCGTAAGGATGATTAGACCAAACTATAATATAGTATAAGAGTCTCTCGATCCAACCATGGGTCACACACCGTTAATATCCAAACACCAAATCAAAAAAGTACTAGGCATGAGAGAGTATGTTGGAAAAATCCCAACTCCCACATTAGTTATACATAAAACTTTTAAAAAATTTATATGGAGTGACATCCCTCTCCTTACAAATCGATTTTGTATGAATGAGTTTAGTCAAGCTCTAATATGACATCAAAGTCTATCAATTGGACAGTGGATCATCTAACATTTATATTCACACACCAAACTTAAAAGAGTGTTGGACGTAAAAATGTATTGTAAAGATTCAGAGCTCCACATTAGTTAGACATAAAAATTTAAAAAACTTTATATAAAATAACACCCTTTATCTTACAAACTAATTTTGTAAGAATGCGTTAGATCAAACTCTACTATAAATAAAAATACAATTTAAATTTCAAATATTTTTTCTTCTATTTATTTATAAATCCCCCTCAAATTCCTCCATAGTCCTCTCCAAACCTCCAAATAAAGTCTAATTGTATCTTTAGTATCATAGTTTTTTGACAAAATTATTATAAAATAAAATTTTGTGAAAATCTTTGTGATACCAAACCAAACAGAAACGTTAGCATTATTTTATAAATAAATCAATCAAATTTTTAGTCCCTGCATATATTAATAATTTTAATTTTAATTTTTTATAATTTAGAATTCTTACAAATATATCATTTGATATCAACTTTCATTATTGTTTAGTTTCTGCAAAATATTTATATTAAATTGTTCTATATAACTGTTAAAACATCAACTAGCAACAAAACAAAAGAAAATAGGAACACAGATTGTAAAACACGATATTTATTAAATGTTGATTAATCTTATTATTTAGTAGTGCACTGAATATTTTATATTGCCATAAGAGTTTATATGCAGTCTTATATATAGTCTGACGTGGTGAGATACAGGAGGTTCATTAATTGAGATACAGGAGGTTCATTAATTGATAATCTAAAATAATTTTATATAGTTAGTATATACCAATTAAATTATATATATATATATATATATATATATATATATATATATATATATATATATATATATAATATATATATATATATATATATATATATATATATATATATAATTAAAAAAATTTAATATACCTAAATGAGTTATAATATTTTGAAAGAGTTAAAACAAAACATATTTATAGAAGAATAAAAACTAAAAGTTTACCATAAATTAGTAATTTTGAAAAGTATGAAGAACAAGTCTTTGTTAGCGGTGGTTAAACATTATAGAGTAGCTAAGATAGAAAAAAAAAAAAAAAAAGAAAAATAGAGAAATAAAAAAAGGTAAATAATAAGAGTTGGGAGAGAAAGATAGATAGATAAACATTAGACAGTGTAGGAGAAAGAAGGAAAGAAAAAAGGTAGCAGTAGTAGTATATAGTTGAGAGAGAAATTAGAGATAGATAGAGATGGTGGGCTCAGGAGCAACATCTGATAGGAGCAAAGAAGCTGTTGGGATGATGGCCCTTCATGAGGCCCTCAGAACCGTCTGTCTTAACTCTGACTGGACTTACTCTGTCTTCTGGACTATTCGTCCGCCCGTTATCTCTCTCTTTCTCTCTCCCTCTCTCTTACTTACTATATGTCTCTCTTTTTTCTCATCTGGGTCTTGTCCATTTCTTGCAGTAGAGTTAGAGGTGGTAATGGCTGCAAGGTTGGTGATGAAACGGTAGCTTGTAAGTCTAATTTCTTGTCTCTTTGTTTGTTTCATACTAGTAAATCTGTGTTGAGTTAACATGCATTTTTTTGTTTGTTTGTGGTTTTTAAGGATGTTGATGTGGGAAGATGGATTTGTAGAGGAAGAGGTTCATCATCAGGTTGTGTTGAAGATATTGATGGAGAAGATCTTGTTAGAAAAGCTTTCAGCAAAATGTCCATTCAGTTGTATAATTATGGAGAAGGGTGGGGTACTGGGTATGTCTTTGTTTGTTTGTTTCTATCTGATTCTTGTACATGTGGAGGAAGTTACTACTGTTGTTGACTCTATACACAAACATATACATAAACACGTGAATAAAGTCTTGTTCTTTGTACTACTATGTTGTGATTGGTTGAGTTTTTTGTTCTTGTTTGTTTTGGAACAGGTTGATGGGGAAAGTTGCATCTGATAAGTGTCCACAAATGGGTCTTTAAAGAGCCAACAGAATGTGAACCAAACATCTCTAACTACTGGCAGAGTTCATTTGATGCAGTATGTATTCATTCATTCTTCTACATCCAATCACACTTCTACTTCTCTCATCTTTTCCCCTTGTCTTAACTACATGGAGACTTTACTTTAGCATTTAATTTTTGTTTTTTTGTTTTCTTTTTCTCTTGCTATTTTGATTCATTTTAACCTCTTTTTCATATTAATTGCAGCTTCCTCCTGATGGACAGACCAATTTGAGTCAGGCATTCAGGTCAGAAAACTAAATCATTTCTTAGTTTCTTAGTACTACTAGCTTTGGTCTCACAACAACTCAACAAGACTATTTTGTTTTTAAGATTTTTTTGCTTCCTTGACCAGACCATTGCTGTAATCCAAGCTGGCCATGGTCCTTCTTCAACTTGGTTCTTGCAAGATTGTAAGTACATTTTTATCATACTTTTTTTTAGTTTCCTTTCATATATGGAAATAGCTTCTTTTCTTGTTGGGACAAGGCCACACATATCTAATCTCAACCTTAGATTTCATGCGGTCAAGATAACTGTACGTCACGCGCCGATCTAGACACTCATACAGTCTTATCTTATCCGATGGACACTGGTTTTCGAGTGCGTGAATTCATGTATCTCGACAAATAATATTTGTGATTCTATTTTTCAGATTCCTGAGGACCTTCATTTTGTCCTAAGAATGAGGCACACATTTGAATCATTAGGCTACCAATCTGGTTTCTATCTCTCACAGCTTTTCTCATCAACAAGGAACACTTCCTCATCAGCTTCACTTCCTTCAAAACCATCTTCCACCACTCTTCCAATTAGGCCACCTCCACCACTCTTCAACTGGGGTCAGAGACCACTAACTTCTCCTTCATCCATGTTATCCTCACCCAATTTTCAACAGCATGCAGCTAGGCTTGGTTTTCCACAAACCAAAGATGAAACACACATGTTTCTCATGCCTCATGCATCATCATCACACGATCAAACTCCAAGAATTGAAGACATGATGGGAGGAGAACATCATGAAAATGACATTAAATGGCCTAATGGTTTGTCTTTCTTTAATGCTTTAACTGGTAGAGCTGATGATGCTAAGCTTTTGTTTAATCCAGAGAACTTAGGAGGAAAACAAAGTGATCATGATCATAATCATAATCATAATCATAATCAAAATCAAAATCATCATCACCCTCTTAATCAAAATCCTAATTCAGATGCCTCAAACCCAAATGAATTTTTGAGCTTGGATAGTCACCATGATAGTGGAGGGAAAATGGACAAATTTAAGAGGAGTTTCACTTTACCTACAAGAGTTGCTTCATCATCTTCATCTACTTCAATGGATCATCATCATCAACAACAACAAGGTGTGGAGTATAGGAATTCAGAAGGTGGTATGTACTCAGATGTTATGGAGACCTTTCTGGAGTGAATGTTGTTGGGAAGTATGATTTTAGAATTTTGTATCTAGGAAAAGCTAATCATGTGTTTCTTTTTCATGTGTTTGTTTTTTTCACTATTGTATCTTTGTGCTTTCTTATGTATTCCTCTTAATGAGACTTTATTAATGATCATTTGTTTCTTTCTTTTAGTTCAATTAGACATAAAGTTTACATCATGTCTTAAAATAAAATTTTCATTGGGTCATCATTGTATGTGTGTTTGTTCTTCTACCAAACATTTTTCTTTTACTTTAAAATCTTGTTAAATACATCAAATTCATGATTGGAGACTTTAAAGTTTAATGCAAAGCTTTCTTTTTAATGTGTTTTGTGTTCAATAGTAGAAATATAACAAGAGTGAGATTTGGAAAGGCAATTCTATTTTTGTTTAAAGTGAGTTTAATTGGGGAAGCTAATTATTTTGCTTGAGATTATTTTTATTTATAACAACTTGTAGTAGAAACATTAGACATTATTTTATATTTTGTAAAATTTTCTTGAAATAAAAATAAAGTTGTATTTTAGTAACTCTTTTTTAGAGTAATTATTTGTTAACTAAAAATTAATGAATTGTTTTCTTAAATAAAAAATTATGATCGTTGATTCGAGATTAAATGGTTTAGATTGCAAAATTGATTTTACACATTAAAATTAAGTTTAATTAGACTTTTAATTCCTTAATTAAATTTATGATATTATTGTTGTTAGTCCTTTGGTTAGAAACACTGATTTAAGTTTCTCAAAAACATCTTGTTAATCAATTTGACCATTTTATTTTTTAAATTTTACCAAAAAAAAAAATGTTTATTTGCTAAATGGCATATTTGATTATAATAACTCAACATGTGAGTTCACCTCTTTCCAAACACTTTAGATCTAGATCGTACCCAAATATTTTTAGGGTTTATCACTCATCTCAACTTTGTTTATTAAAGTTGTTGACGATGATTGTGTAGTTCTCGAGGGTGCCTTTGAAAATGGTGTCACTTATGTTTGAAAATTAAAAATCTCATAAGCGAGATCAAATCTCCAATTTCTTTTTTTTTTCTTCTCTAAAACTAACTTATTAGAAATTTTTTTATGACTAAATTACACCAAGTATTATTTAAGTTATTAAATTGTAACGAGTTGATTCTTTATGTTTTTTTTTATTACAAGTGAGTCCTTTAAGGTACATAATGTTTACATCGCTGCCATTTTTTAAAGATTATGTTCTAAAAATGCATATCTGACATTAATGTTGTTGACGTGGTTGTAACATTGATGACATGCAATTGTTTTTTTTATTTAACTTTAATAATTAAAAAATTACTTTCTTCTTCATCAAATCCTTAGAATTGTATTCATCTTCTCCCATTGAATTCATCTTTTCCATTCTCCAACAATGGATTCATACGATACAAATGAGTCAAAATTCACGAAATTCAAAATGTCATTCCTTCATTTTGAGTGCAACTCATGACGAAATTCACACCAAGATGTCCTTGTGGAGTCAAAGCAGTGATATAAACAGTTAGGAAGAAAGGACCAAACTTTGGGAAGCTCTTTTGGGGCTGTAGAGACTTTGTGGTACGTTTATTGCTATCTATTTCTGTCTTTTTTTGAAGGTGCTAACTGTTATATATTAACAGACTGAAGGTTCTAACTGTGGCTGCAACTATTTTGAGTGGTTTGAAAAAGAGTACAATGATAAAGTGAAACCAGAATCACAATAATCTCAATCTTCAAGATGTTCAAAATGTGAGAAAAGTATGTAAAAATCAACACACTTAGAAGGATCATTAATAAGATCCATGTAGATGATAAGAAGATCCATGAAGATGACAACTAACACTTAGAAGATAACGAAGAACATGTTGAAGATGCTAGTCTTTATCATAATATTTTAGTTATGATTTTTGTAGTGTTTATGTGTATTTTGACTAATACGTTGTGATTATGGTTAATATTGATATTAGTGTTGTAAGATATTTTTATAATGTTATGGAGTAATGAATTTTTTCAATGTTGTTTGTGTCCGATTTGTTGTTGTTATATTTTGTCCAATTTTGTGTTGCAGTAAGAACATATTTGTCACACTAAAGAAGAATTAAAGGATATGCCTCTTATACTAAACGAAACTTCAATGACCTGTGTGTTACAACTAAATAACTGTAAAAATAAAGGACCTGATAATTAGACAGAATATCACAAGAATTCTTGATTATACATAAAAGGCCAATTAACCAAAACAGTGATAAGACCTTCATATCCTTCATTAATCCAAAGATAATACATAAAGTATCTATCCAAAATAAATAGTAGTCATCTGAAATACATACTAATCTTCTAAAGTACATATTTCTATGTCAGCAACATAACATCTTAAATAGAAAAACACCATCTAAAATACATAATCTTAATTCATCAAAATACAACAAACGACATCCTAATTGTTTTTTCTCTTTATGGGCAACTTAGGCATGGTTCTTCTTGGTGGTTGAAATGCTACAGTTTGTCCCTGAAATGTGCAGTGCCTCTTTTTGGTGATACAGTTGTTTGGAGTCTAGGGGTTGGTTGTGTTTGGCCTTGTGCATTTGTGTTTTGGGTTCTTCATGGTGATTTCCTTGTTTGAAATCTTGGAGTTGGCTATGTTTAGAATTGTGTTGATTGGGTTGATTGTGTTTGGACTTGTGTTGATTGGATTGGTTGTATTTGAGATTGTTCAGGTTGTCTTGGTGTTGATGCGGTTGGGCATGAGAATTTGTTGTGGTCATATTTATCACACATCTCTTTCTAACTAACAAATCTTGTATCTTGTATCTTTTCATCACTATCTTTGTTTCTTCTTCTCTTAGGTCTCCTTTGTGCTCTTCTTGATGGTGGTGGTAGTATGTTGGGGTATAACGTCTCTTCCCATAAGTTCCCACCGTTGGTTGGATATATGATTGGTTTATAGCAAGCTTGGTAACTCTCCTTCCTATACATGGGAGGAATGTAATCTGCAGGGTCTTCAGCTCTACTTTGGATGCATGTAATTACATGGTAGCATGGAATGCCAGTGAGCATGTAACTCCTACAAGAGCATTGCATCTGCTTGAGATGAATTGTGAATTTATCTCCTGTCATATTTATGTGCCTTACTTCATAAATCATCTCACAACAAGCCTTGTTAACAAATAAAACATAAAATAGAATTATGAGTTAAGTGAAATGATTCTTGAATTACCTATCCATAAAGGACCTTGAGATTTCAGTTTGTCTTTCCAAAACCATCATGAGACACAGAGAGAAAATACAATCACGGAAAAACATCGTGAGAAAATATTAACGGTTACAGCAAAGCATCGTAAGAAAAATACACAGTTAATCACAGAAAAACATTGAGAAATAACCAAGAAAAATCATCAAGATTAAATAACGAAAAATAAACTCAAGATATGAAGGCAAAAAAATCGCAAGATAAAATCACGCCAGAAGAGAAAGTAGCAGGACTCGAGAGCAACTGAAATTGAAGGAAACATTTTCCGGACTAGCCCAGTGGCTAGGAATAGCCCAATCCACTTCTACTCCCAGAACGACCCAATTGTCTAAGTCCAACCACTTTGGAGGAGAATTTACCTTTTTGCCCCTCCAATAGGGGAGGCTGACCAGTTTACCCCTGGTCACAAGACTTCTCCTTGTCAGTCTCTGCCCGTCACACACAGTTCCACCATCCAGAAACAATCAAAACGTATGTGCCTGTAACTACCTCCCTGTCTGTAGCAACGACTAGTTATCGACACTTCTTCCCGTTCCAACGGCTAGTTCTGGCAGTTACCTATTCTTCATGAAACGGTTATATCACCTTAAAAATAGGGACCAATGGCCAAGCGCTGGGGGAATTATAAAAACCCTCTCACTTGAGAGGGTCAGGTATCCAATATTCACCCTGATATACTCATATTTTGTACTTGCTCTCTCTCTCTCTCTCTCTCTCTCTCTCTCTCTCTCTCTCTCTCTCTCTCTCTCTCTCTCTCTCTCTCTCTCTCTCTCTCTCTCTCTCTCTCTCTCTTGCCCGATTCTTACTTTAGCATCGGAGTGCCTTATAGGTACACCCCCTCTTCCTCTTTCACATCCAGCATGACAGACGATTTTCTTTGGACCATCTCAGGTTCTGATTCATCGGTAAGATCAGTAGCGTCGTCTATGGGAAACTTATTATCCCCGTCTTTTCTCTTTTCGTAGACACGAGACCAAAAAAATTCTTCAAAATCCCGATCATGGCCAGTCGTGACAACACTCTTGATGCTCGCAACTATGATTTTCTCCCTTTCAGCAAGACTGACAATGATGGAGCCACCCACCTCTCATGGCGACGAAGTCCACCGACAAAGGGACGGAGCCACATCTTCTACAATCCCCTGTTCGTGCAGATCACAACGAAATCCTGCAACACCTTCCAGTCCCAGTTCCGCACAGCACCGACCCGGCCATGGTTTCCTCCTCGAGGTTCTCAACAAAACCAACCTCGTAATCCTCAACCAGAACATGAGGGTTGGAGCATTAGAAGAGTCTAGTCGTCTAAGATCTCCTCTGCCAAGGAAGGAGCGTCAGAGACCACAAAGTCCCCCTCCGCAGCGCGAGAGGAACCGTCAGACATCTCTAGAGCCAGAGACCTTGACCATCCGCAAATGCGACCACATCTCTCCTTGGAACCAGCATTCCCCACAACCCAAGAGGACTAGAAGAAGCCACCAGGAAGAATCCTGTAACATCCTAATTTTTCCATACACTAAATAATATATCTAGTTAGATTTGATATTTTAACAATGCTAGTTATTAAAAATTAAATGTTGAAACTACACTTATAATAATTAATTTATTAATTAATTACTTTTTATATTTATTACTTTTATTCTTCAATTTGAATATCATCGTTTCATTTTATAAACTAAACTTTGAAATTTAAATTGGTACTTAAAACCCTTAACTTTAAGTTAATTAATTATTCATATTATTATTATCATTATTGTTGTTCTTGTTTGTTATTATTATTAATTGATTTTATTTTATTTGATATTATCATTTTACTCTATAAACCAATTAAATAAATAAAATAATCTTAAGACAATAAAAATATCAAATAACTATCCTTTTTACTATTTTTATTATTATTAATATTATTAACATTTTACTTTTTATAAAAGAAATATATATCTCATTTTCTATTAATATCCTACATAATATTATGTCATGAAATCAAGCTCCCATACCTTTGTCATAAATTATTTTCACAAAGTCATACTAGAACACATAAAGCACTATTGATGAAAGATTAGTAAATATTTGATAGAGACATATTTACTAGCAAGAGTTGAAAAGTTGGAAGGTATGGGCAAAAGATGATAAATTATGTTATTTTAATATTTTACAACTAGTATAAATAGGGGTCTCTTCCACCCCATTTTCATTCATTCATTCACAAATCATCTTTCTTACTTCTTTACTCCTTTCCTTCTCTAATTTCTTCATATAGCAATATTAGTTTTAGTTATCGAAGTTCCCACGATATCGGTCGTAACCTTTAGAGTATTTTGTGGTAAAAGTTCTTCTAAAGTTTCAAGGGAGTTTTATACGTCAAAGTTCTGCCCAAATCATTTTCATAAGTAATCGGTAAGCCGTTATAATGTCCATTTTATTTTAATTATATTATTTTAATTATGTTATTTATATAAAGGTTATTTTAAATTTTCTATGCAAATTCCGTTCAGACGTTGATATATTGAACTTATAAAGTCCAAAATAAATTTTACCATTTAAGTCGTTATAATGCCCAAATTTTATTATAATTTAAATGTTATTAGAATATACTCTTGACAATTTTCTAAAACAAACAAATTCAAAAGGAGGTATAATATAATTTATATTTGAATTTAATAATTATTTTGGAGGTTATTATGATATATTAAATAAATAAATATTTCAAGTTATAACGGGATTATGTTCAATAACCATAAATTATATTCTAATTATTTCATAAATTTCGTACAATCCAACGGTTATCGTAAAATAGGTTCTTGGCAAAGATCGAAGACAACACTTGTGGACTTTCAACAACACTCAACAAAAGGTGGGGGCAAGATTCTGTATACGATTGGGACGGTTAGCGTAAAATAACTTAATATATATTGTGTGTAGTGGTGACCTAAGCCCTACTAGCGATAAATAATTAAGGAGAGCCTATTCTCAAATATGATTTTCACAATCACTAGCGAGGTTACGCCGGCCTTAATTAATTATCATAGGAATAATCTTTGACAATTTGGTATTGTATTGTGCTTGCATTATTCGGTTAATTTTATAATTGTTTATTTTATTTATACTTGAATGATTGTGATTGATAGATTAAGGAAATAATCGGTTAATGAGCGAAAAACATTGCTAGATATTAAGTAATTGATCCCCATTAACATAAGGAAAGTTGGATACAATGAGTAGTTGTATTTGGTTGGGTTCTGGCTAAGGAAAGACTTGGTCGACTATGCCGTTTACAGTCCACCTCTCTTACCTGGGAAGTTAACCATACAATTACCCATTATACAAACTGAACTTATTATGTAAGGACAAAGATCAAATATGGCAAGGACATTGGATGGATTTGGTACTCAACCTAAGTATCTAGATAATAAGTATAACTTGAAAAGTTGATACGATAATTCCCCATTATTAACTTAATACTTATGGCTAAGAGTTGCCACAAGATGAGTGAGTGATCATATAGGACTTGCATTAAGGAATGTGTAAGTCCACCGCCGTGCGGTATGGGACGCACGAGGTTGATCAGTCGCCTGCAATCCCGACGGGGATTACTATCTATGCATGCTAGGCAAGACAAGGTTCTTGGCCTGATTTTTTAGGGACGATCGACTTATAACACCTAGGCTCCATGTGAAGTTAGGTGGCGTAGCTCTTGGTAATTGGGAGTACGTTGGTGGCATGTGGTCTAGTGATATCTGATCTTGGTAAATGGGATAGATATCATTGACAGCGTTTAGTGGCCTGAGTCAAGCATATAGTTCAGGGATGCATTAGAATAAATAAAGTATATGTAATTGTGGGTATAAGATACGCTTGTTTGTATAAATATGGTTTCCATATATATTATTATTTTACACATTCATTCCCACTTTTAAACTTGTACATGAATCTTAGCCCTGTGTCATTTTTGTTTTGCATTTTGGATTATTTTATGACGATCAGACGATGAGCTCGAATCTTGCGTACTTCCCGACAACTCAGAAGGAAAGGACATGAAGTGACGTGGAGATGTGTACTATAACATCTAGATTGGGAGTTGTTAGTGTTTTGTCAAACGCTAATCACATCCCTACTACTACAGTCAGTATAAGTGTCAGTCTTGTTGGACTTAGGAGGTCCCTTTTGGTATGCTTTCTTTTTGGTTTCCTTTCTGTACTTTTATTTTATGTTTTATCTATGTGGCAAGGCGCTAGTCTTAACGGTGTCCAAACTCTGTAAAATATATTTGAAGCATATGTATGTGAAACAGTATGTTTTTAAATAATTAAGTATTGTCCTTTAAAAATTTCAAATTTTTCTGTATTTTTATAAGGTTTCATTTAGAATTCCACTAATGGGACATAGGCTGTCTCATTTAATGGTATCAGAGCTGGTCGATTCAGCTCGGACCGTAAGTGTCTAGAATTATACTGACTGTATCAAGTTGGATTCCAAACTGGATGATAACTTTTCTTCTGTGCATTGAGTCTTCATCTTGAGAGCCTTCTAGTATAATGGTCTAGGAAACTTATTTAGCACACTTTATTTTTCCTCCCCAACGGTCACAAACCCACGGTAACGTAACGGACACTTCACAAAATTCACTTTATAAATACTTCACACCCATCCATTATTTTCATATCAATTCCTAAATATTTATCTATACCTTTCAAATGGCTAAATCCTTTCTTTTATTCATCACTCTTCTTGTCATTATTTTGTTTGTTATTGGTATCATCAAGCATGAAGAATTAGGTAAAGATTTCGTAGCAATAATGATAATTATAGTTTTACCACTATTAGTCTTAGCTTGGTTTACAAGTAGAGGTTTTTGAATGAGACATGGTCACGGTTTTTGTAATCGTTGTTATTAAATAAATTGATACATTTTTGTTTATACATTAAATGTTGATTATGTTTTCCTGAATTCTAGTTATATTTAAGATATTAATTCAACATTTTAGACACAATTATCCCTTGCCTGTGGGAGACTTGATAAAAATCCTTATCGATGAATCATTCATTGGGATATAAATATACATAATTTTTATGTTCTTTATGTCTTGTGAATGATTGAACCTAATAACTATTCCTTTTCAGGAAGTTATGGTTCAGAACGTCAGAGGTGCGAGGCGTGGTGGGAGTGCTGCTAGAGGCACTACTAGAGTTATACGTAGGAATGCGAGTGATGAAGTTACTCCTGAAGGGAGCACCTACCATTCCCATTGGACGAGAAGATCATTCCCAAACTGGAACGGAACTCTCAAGCTGACACTCGAGATGTTCGTGAACTTGCTGCAGCTGTGTTAGTTCAAACACAACAAAATGCTCAAATCCTGCAAATCACTCGAGATCATCAACTCTTTCAGCAACAACAAAGAGAATGGTGCATGAAGATACAGGATTGAACTCGTTTCTGAAAGGAAAACCACCACAGTTTGGTGGTGACTTTAATCCGGAGGGTGCTGAGAAATGGTTGCAAGAAATGGAGAAGATATTTCTTTCACTCACTGTAGAGAGAATAGAAGGGTTGGTTATGCAACATTCATGCTGACAGGCGATGCTGAAGCTTGGTGGAGAGGAAAGTATAGATTATTGGAAGAGGAAGGAAGAGAAATCAATTGGACCTTGTTCAAAGAAGAATTTTTGGGGAAGTATTTTCCAAAGTTATGTAGGAAAGAGAAGGAGAGAGAATTTCAGGAATCTACGTCAAGGTGTGATGACGGTGGGAGAATATACTAGGAAGTTTGAATCCTTGCTAAAGTATTCTGAGTTTTACCGCTTGCATCCAAGGGAAGAATGGATGTGTGAAAAGTATCAAGATGGATTGAAATATGATATCCAGAGGGCAGTTTTACCTCTGCATATTATGCGCTTTGGTGAGCTGGTAGAAAGGTGTCTGGAGTTGGAAGAATTGACAATAGGAAGAATCAATATGGATCAGGAGGATCAACCCAAAACAACAATCACAAGGGCCACTTTAACCGAGGCCACGGAGGAAGAATCCAACGAGGGGGTAGGCCATATCAAAGGCCTACACCTTATCATAACCAGGATTCTAGAAGGTTAATGTTCAAGTGTTACAGCTGTGGAGGGGCACATCTTAACAAAGATTGTCCAAATAGAAATATTGGAACTTGTTTTCGCTGTGGTCAGAAAGGCCACTTTCTCAAAGATTGTCCCCAAGGACAAAGTCAACCAACAGGCCAGAGGAGCGGCCTAATAAACAATAACAACATAGGGAGAGCAAGGAATGGAGGCCCAAGTGTTGGTCAGAGGACCTCAGAATCAAATAAGCCAACCACAGGAAGAGTATTTACAATTAGAGGAGCTGAGATCTCAAAGTCAGCTGGTTAATTCAAGGTATGTGTTTAATTGGAGATAAGTTGGTATCAGTTTTATTCGATTCAGGAGCTACACATTCTTTTATATCTACCTCTTGTGCTGAATTTTTGGATTCGAAATTGTTGATCACGATTATTAAGTTGACTATCACAACTCCCTCGGGAGAAAGAATGGTAACTTATTCAGTCTGTGTAGACTGTCCAATAATCTTAGAAAATAGAAGATTCTTAGTAGATCTTGTGGTACTCCCGCTACAAGACCTAGATGTCATCTTAGGAATGGATTGGTTATCAGCCAACGATGTCAACTTGAGATGCAAGGAGAAATTTTTTACATTTGGAGAAGATAGTGGAGAAATCAGCAAAGCTGAAACCCTCACTCAAAGTTTTATGATGCTATTCTCCATGTCGGTAGGAGAAACCCCTAGTGTGGAAAATTTTCCCGTAGTCTGTGAATTCCCGGAAGTCTTTCCAGAAGAAGTTCCAGGTTTACCACCGGTTAGGGAAGTGGAATTTTCTATAGACTTGGTTCAGGAACTGGACCAATTTCTATATCTCCTTATCGAATGTCACCCTCAGAGCTTGCGGAGTTAAAGAAACAATTAGACGAGATGTTAGAGAAAGAATTTATTAGACCAAGTGTATCGCCATGGGGAGCTCCAATCTTGTTTGTGAAGAAGAAGGATGGTTCTTCTAGACTTTGTGTGGATTACAGACAGCTCAATAAAGCCACTGTGAAAAACAAGTATCCTTTGCCTAGAATCGACGACTTGATGGATCAGTTAAAAGGAGCATCAGTATTCTCAAAGAATGACTTGAAGTCTGGATATCATCAGATCAGGGTGAAGGAAGATGATATTCCAAAAACAGCTTTTAGATCCCGTTATGGACACTATGAGTACTTAGTTATGCCATTTGGTTTGACTAATGCTCCAGCAGTATTCATGGATTACATGAATAGGATCTTAGGTCATACTTAGATCAATTTGTTGTAGTTTTCATTGATGACATTCTGATTTATTCCAAGAATGAGGTAGAGCACAGAGAACATTTGAGAATTGTGCTACAGATATTAAAGGACCGTCAATTGTACGCGAAATTCTCGAAATGTGAATTTTGGTTGAAGGAGGTACAATTTCTTGGTCATGTAATTAGTAAAGAAGTATTGCAGTAGACCCAAGTAAAGTCGAAGCAATAACAAAGTGGGAGAGTCCAAAGAATGTTGGCGAGATTCGAAGTTTTCTTGGACTAGCTGGATATTATCGGAGGTTCATTGAAGGATTTTCAAAGATCGCTTTGCCCATGACTCAGTTAACGAGGAAAGGTAAAAACTTTGAATGGACTAAGAGTGTGAAGAAAGTTTCAGAAGCTAAAGGAAAGATTGACTTCATCACCAATAATCATCTTACCAGACCCATTAGGAAATTTTGATGTGTATTGTGATGCGTCATATCAAGGTCTTGGGTGTGTGTGTTGATGCAAGAAAGGAAAGTGATAGCTTATGCATCAAGACAATTGAAGGTGCATGAGAGGAACTACCCAACTCACGACCTAGAGTTAGCGGCAATTGTGTTTGCCTTAAAGATTTGGAGGCATTATCTTTATGGATCAAAGTTCACTGTGTTAAGTGATCACAAAAGCCTGAAGCATTTATTTGATCAGAAAGGTTTAAACATGAGACAAAGGCGCTGGATGGAATTCTTGAAGGACTATGATTTTGAGTTGCAATATCATCCCGGAAAGGCCAATGTTGTAGCAGACGCTTTGAGTCGAAAGAAACTTCATGTATCTGCAATGATGTTGAAGGAAGAAGAGTTGATTGACAAATTCGTGGATTTAAACTTAGGAGTACATCACAATGAAGGAAGTATATTCATAGGCGCTATTGTCGTGTCTAATGAATTTCTGAAATGGATCAAAGATGAACAACAACTTGATGACCGTCTAGTGAGCATAAAGGAAAATATAAGAAATGGTCAAAATGGAGAGTTTAACATAAGGAGTGATGGAATCCTAAGGTTTAAAGAAAGGTTGTGTGTACCTCAAAATCAGGATATTCAAAAGTTGATTTTGGAAGAGGGCCACAAAAGTAAGTTGAGTTTTCATCCAGGAGCCACAAAGATGTATCAAGACTTGAAGAAAATGTTTTGGTGGGTTGGAATGAAGAAACATATAGCAGAATATGTTCAAAGTTGCTTGGTATGTTAGAAGGCAAAGATTGAACATCAGAAGCCAGTCGGATTGCTACAACCTTTAGATATTCCAGAGTGGAAGTGGGACGGAATAGCCATGGATTTTGTAACCGCTTTGCCTAAGACTCAGAAACAACATGATGCAATTTGGGTGATCATTGATAGGTTGACAAAGAGTGCACATTTCATTCCCATCAACCAGACGTTTAAATTAGAGAGACTAGCTCAGGTATATGTAAAGGAGATTGTTAGATTGCATGGAATACCTTCAAGTATAGTCAGTGATAGAGATCCCAGATTCACATCAAATTTTTGGCATCAGTTGCATTTAGAGTTAGGAACAAAACTGAGGTTAAGTTCAGCTTATCATCCCCAAACGGATGGCCAGTCTGAGAGGACGATTCAATCGTTAGAGGATTTGTTGAGAGCTTGTGCTCTTGAACACAAAGGAAGTTGGGACGAGTTCTTACCATTGATTGAGTTTACTTACAACAATAGTTTTCACTCAAGTATCGGCATGGCTCCATATGAAGCATTATACGGAAGAAAGTGTCGTACACCTTTATGTTCGTATGAGGTTGGAGAAAATAAAATATTGGGTTCAGAATTCGTGCAACAAACGACAGATCAAGTTAAACTTATTAGAGAAAAAATGAAGGCAGCACAGGACCGTCAAAAGAGTTATAATGATAAGAGGAGAAGACCTTTGGAGTTCGAGGCAGGAGATCACGTGTTCATTAGGGTAACTCCTAGGGCGGGAATTGCACGAGCAATCAAAACTAGGAAGTTAACACCAAGGTTTATCGGGCCTTTTCAAATTCTACGGCGGATTGGACCTGTAGCGTATCACATTGCTTTGCCGCCAAACCTGTCTAATCTTTATGATGTATTTCATGTATCACAACTGAGGAAGTATTATCCGGACCCTTCACATGTCATTGAGCCTGAAACTGTGGAACTTAGAGATAATTTGGAATATGAGGCTATACCTGTCAAGATCTTAGATCATCGTATTAAAGAACTTCGTGGAAAGCAAATACCATTGGTTAGAGTCGTGTGGGATGATGTAACTGGTGATTCTACTTGGGAAAGAGAAGAAGACATGCGTCAGAAGTATCCACATATGTTTTAGGTACGCTAAATTTCGAGGACGAAATTTCTTTTAAGGGGGGTGGTAATGTAACATCCTAATTTTTCCATACACTAAATAATATATCTAGTTAGATTTGAGATTTTAACAATGCTAGTTATTAAAAATTAAATGTTGAAACTAACACTTATAATAATTAATTTATTAATTAATTACTTTTTATATTTATTACTTTTATTCTTCAATTTGAATATCATCGTTTCATTTTATAAACTAAACTTTGAAATTTAAATTGGTACTTAAAACCCTTAACTTTAAGTTAATTAATTATTCATATTATTATTATCATTATTGTTGTTCTTGTTTTGTTATTATTATTAATTGATTTTATTTTATTTGAATATTATCATTTTACTCTATAAACCAATTAATAAATAAAATAATCTTAAGACAATAAAAATATCAAATAACTATCCTTTTTACTATTTTTATTATTATTAATATTATTAACATTTTACTTTTTATAAAAGAAATATATATCTCATTTTCTATTAATATCCTACATAATATTATGTCATGAAATCAAGCTCCCATACCTTTGTCATAAATTATTTTCACAAAGTCATACTAGAACACATAAAGCACTATTGATGAAAGATTAGTAAATATTTGATAGAGACATATTTACTAGCAAGAGTTGAAAAGTTGGAAGGTATGGGCAAAAGATGATAAATTATGTTATTTTAATATTTTACAACTAGTATAAATAGGGGTCTCTTCCACCCCATTTTCATTCATTCATTCACAAATCATCTTTCTTACTTCTTTACTTCTTTCCTTCTCTAATTTCTTCATATAGCAATATTAGTTTTAGTTATCGAAGTTCCCACGATATCGGTTCGTAACCTTTAGAGTATTTTGTGGTAAAAGTTCTTCTAAAGTTTCAAGGGAGT